>SKCR01004535.1:0-26397 GCA_019454045.1 Zanthoxylum bungeanum | reverse complement strand
CGAAGTAGACAAACAGATCGGCTATAGTATTATTCCGCCACGGTAAGACCGAAATGGAAAATACTTAAGCAGTAAGTTTCATATATAAATGAAAGAGTACGGTATTCTTTCATATGAGGACTCCTCCCGAGACACCTTAGTTAGATGGTGTGTCCGAACCAAAAACCGAATTTTTGTTGGACATGATAAGGTTTATCACGAGTCGCTCTGAGCTATAATTTCTTCAACAGGATATGTATTAACAGTGCAAAACTTATTTAGAATAAGGTTCCATATAAATCTGTTTGACAGATATCATATAGGATATGAACAGGGAAGAAACGAGGTTTCTCATTCCTGATAATTTGGGTATGCCAGGCATGACGTTTGGATGATACCAAACTAAAGGACCCAAATTGGATTAGTGCCAATATAGGTTATCCTAAGGGAAACCATAAGTATAGTACTTATAAATCCCACATGAGAACAATGTGTGATTGTTGCTCACCATGCGGTTTTCATGAGAGGAATACCGATATGCAGTGGTCAGTGGAGAGGATAGTGATACTCGATGAAAATTGGAGTAATACTATTCAAAGCACGAAGTCCTTTATGGAACACACAAATAGTTCATCAATGATGAATCTATACCATTAATCTTCAAATACACAAGAAACCGCGTAGATCAGAGGAGTCAGAAAACAACCTGGGGTATGGGTTTCTGATCTCACCTCATAAAGATTTTAATCTTTTAAGGTACACCAACTGATTACGTATGAGGAAGTGATACGAGGTATCGACTCCCTAATATGGCAAAGTGCCATGAAACCGAAATGGATTCCATGTATAACAACTATTTTGGATACTAGTTGTTGTACCACAAGGCATTGTGCCTTTGATACATTAAACGTCTTCAAGGAAGACATACATGGAAGGCAACATACCAACGTGCAAACCTAAGGTTTTGACGGAAAGGTGTCGTTGTCAACATTGTGTTAATAACGGTTCAACCTTTTTAACCTGTTGCCATGGTAAATCCATTTTGAAAATGCTAAAAAAAAAAAATAAAAAAAAATAATATAATAACGTATATTTCATTTATGAAATGTGTCAGTTATAAATCAAAATCGCTTTCCTGAAAAGGAAACCTTTTGGAGGATGTTTTACAACATCCTGACGATTTGTATAACCGACAAACAAGGTTTGCGGGTTATTCGATCCATGTTTGGATTGATGCAAGCATAAGGTTCTTGGAACTGTCGTTTTGAAATAATCATAATGGTTTATGATTTGACTCAAAACGAAATAAATTCTTGTGTATATAGGAGGTTAGTGGGAGAGGGCACTGACATGATGAAATTCCCATAAAACAATTGGTGAAAGCTTGGCTTTCATGGATATTCTTTCAATAGAAATTCTCCGTAGAATTCTGGGGAGTAACAACCTTTATTCAAGGAATAAAGATCTACTGGGATAGATTTGGAGTTTGTTAACACTCTCTGGGAAATTGTACATTTAAAATGTACTTGTATTGGTGTCTCATACGCTTCGAGCATATGGAGTCACAATCGGGTCAATCCAAGTGATAGTCACTGGATTGAAGATTAAGAACACCTGGTAGTATCTGAGAGAACTAAAGATGTTGTCTTAAACTATGGAGATGGAGAACTTGAAGTGACTGGGATCACTACTGCAAGTTTCCAAACAATTAAAATACTACGGTACTATAAAGTTTGAATAACGGGACAGTGAGCTGGAAATCTTCCGAGCAGATAACTGTTGCCAAATTAACAACAAAGCGGATTATTGCTGCAGCTGAGGCAGCAATAGAAGCCATTTGGATCGATAATAAATCTAATTAGATTAGATATGGTTCTGTTAGCAGCTGAGCTAGCCATCAGCACAGGCTAAAGAATTAAAGGTCTCATCGACGATCCAGATATATACTTCTATATCATCTGATTCGTTCGGATCATACATCGTGGCGATGTGATGATCGTGTAAATCGCGTCAGACGATAATTAAAAATCCGCTGACGAAAACCTTTCCTCAGCAATTTGAGCGAACAGTACATAGTTCAGGTGTGGGACACTTGAGTGACTGGCTATGTGCCAAGTGGGAGATTGTTGGACAAAATGACCCATAGCGTCACTATTTGCACAGATCATTGTGTTGTTGTAGCAAATTAACTATGTGACAAGGAAATTGCACTCTCATCATTTGTGATTAGATCACCATAGATATATAAATGAAGAGAGGTCCCTATGATTAGTACCTGGACTGAGAATGATATGAGACAGTATCAGTCCCCGAAGGTTTAATCATTAAATATCCCTAGCCGTAGTATTATCGAGACTGGACATCGATAATGCGGAATAGGCTAGTATTGCACTTGTGCGCGTTTGTGAGGGCACAACGGCATAGTTCTCATATATATAAGTATTGGATACTTATGCAAGTGCGATAGGAGGTCGTGTTTCACCGACGGTACGGGAAACAGCTTCGCTCTGGATAGACCCCTCGGAATCCCATTGGTATTATGACTATGTGTCTATGGGAGGCCGAAATCAAGGTAGGTGTGTATGGTCTTAACCTGAGACTTACATCGCTAATACTTACGATAATCGATAAACTTTGGTCTTGGTGGTAGGGGACTTTAAACGGGTTCTGAGTACACCACTTCTGGGTTTATCAGAGAGTCGTAGAGTATTGGGTGTGATGTCAAGATGGAAGTATCACTTCAGTCATATTGGAGATGATGTCACGCAGGATACGGTATTAGTGCTCTTAAGTGCTGCGCGGCCATCGGGATATTATGACAAGGTCATGTATATCCGATTATAGAGACTAGTTACCAGACATCCGACATGTGCTTCGTACGGGGCAGACACTTATCCAGCCCCAGGCCTAGCACGTGATTATCCGATACTGGGCCAATATGCACAATACATTAGTATACTACGCTTGATACAGATCTTAATATTCTTAAATGGATATGTCCGGAGAATTGGGTAGACTTGGTGCTTTGCTAGGAGTCGACCTTGTCTCGTAAATCGGTAGTAGAACGTAGTACTTGGTACGTACGTGATTCGGATACTCCGACGACCGTATTTACTGCCAGATTATCCGGGGATCTCATGGGTCGCTTCCCGATAATCCACCGATGACGCACAACTCGCACTCTTAAATAATCTGGGATTATAATAGAAGAGAGAGAAAATTAATCTAGGATTAATAACGGAGATGTTTTATCCGGGATAAAATGTCGTCTAAAGAGAGAGAACGATTAATTCGGAATTAATCGATATATTAATATATTCGATATATTAGACGAAATTAGATTTCGACGCGGAATTAAAATCAGATTTTAATTCGGGTAAACGAGTTAATTTAGAATTAATTCGTTAGCGACGTAAATAATAATTTCGCTAGGCGCAATTATTTATTTAAATTCGATTGAATTAACGTCGCGAAGTAAGCTCGGTATTTCGGAAATATCGAACCCGAACGCGTGAGTGCACGTGGGCCCACTTTCATTTGGAAACGTGTGGGGCCCACATGACACATGTCATTCTAATGCTTTGCATGTAGATTGTGTGCATTGCACTCAATGTCATTGCATGTAGATAGTGTACAATGCACTCAATGTTATTGCATGGAAATTGAGTGTTTACACTCTAAGCCATTGCATGTTTGTGTCATAATTTTATTATTAATTTAATAAATATTATGGCATAAATATAAATTGATTTTGGTAAATCATTTTAAACTAATACACAATTTTATCTCTCTCAAAATTCTCTCTTCTCTCACGCCCAAAATGAAAGATTGGGACTGGTTTTGGAAGCCAAAAACCGTGAGCAAGGGAAGCCAAGAGTTGGGTTTTCATGGTGTGAAAACCGCAAGTGCTAGCACACTACGAGTCTTGCGAAGGTGGTAGGGAGGTTCACCCATGAGGCGGGACTCATCCGAAGGAGTTTGGAGCTTGTTTTGAGACCCGAAACTGCCAAGACAGTGAGCATGGACTGGTTGTAGTGGCGTGAGCAAGGCAGTGCGTTTTTGGATTAGATTCGTCTTCAAATCGACTCAACCGATCAATGTAAGTATTCCGCTATCTTCATTGGTGTATTCACGCATTATTTCATGTCTTGATTTGATCTTGGGACCTTAGAATAAACCAACAAGAGGAAGAGAATTTTGGCTCCAAAAATGAAACCAACGTGAGAGAGAGAGAGAGTTGTTAAAGTTAAAAAGTAGTCATTGATTTCTAAAATCAATTTTCAACATATACCAAACATATTAAATTAATATTTGTCACTCAAGCTTTTAAAAAGCTTTTCAACAACTCCCATCAAGTCACATCACTCACATCACTCAATCAATCCAATCAATTGTCACAACACTCAAAGTGACATGATTTGACGCTTGAAGCGACTAATGATTTGACGCTTGATTTGACTTGCGCGCCGCACTCAAATTCGAAATGCGAATGCGCTCGCAAATAATCTCGGGCTCGGATTCGCTAATTCTAAATTAACAAATTTTCCGTCGCGTCGTAATTAAATGATTACGCATAGCGAAATCACTATTCACGTCGCTAACGAATTAATTCTAAATTAATTTGCTCGCCGAATTAAAATCTAATTTTAATTCCGCGTCGAAATCCAATTTCGTTAATATATCAAATATATTAATTAATCGATTAATTCCAAATTAATCATTCTCTCTCTTTAAATTGATATTTTATCCCAGATAAAATATCTCTGTAATTAATCCCAGATTAATTTTCTCTCTCATCATATTAATCCCAGATTAATAAAAGTGCGAGTCATACGTCATCGGTGAATCTTTGGGAAGCGACCCATGAGATCCCCGGATATGTTGGCAGTCAAATCGGTCATCGGACTATCCGAACACGTAAGTACCAAGTACTACGTTTTACCGATTTACTAGATAAGGTTGGCTTCTAGCAAAGCACCAAGTCTTCCCAATTCTCAGGACATATTCTTATAAGAATATTTAAGATCTATATCAAGCGTAGTATACCAATTGTATTGTGTATATCGGCCCAGTATCGGATAGTCACGTGCTAGGGCTGGGGCTGGATAAGTGTCTGCCCCGTCCGAAGCACGTGTCGGATGTCTGGTAACATAGTCTCTATAATCGGATATTCATGACCTGGTCACAATATCCCAATTGGTTGCGCAACACTCAAGAGCACTAGTACCGTATCCTGCGTGACATCATCTCCACTATGACTGAAGTGATACTTCCGTCTTGACATCACACCCAATACACTACGACTCTCTGATAAACCCAGAAGTGGTGTACGCAGAACCGGTTAAAGCCCTGTACCACCAGACCAAAGTCTATCGATTATCGTAAGTATTAGTGATGTAAGTCTCAGGTTAAGACTATACAGACCTACCTTGATTTCGGCCTCCCATAGACACATAGTCATAATACCAATGGGATTCCGAGGGGTCTATCCAGAGCGAAGCTGTTTCCCGTACCATCGGTGAAACACGACCTCCTATCGCACTTGCATAAGTATCCGATACTTATATATATGAGAACTATGCCGTTGTGCCCTCACAACGCACACAAGTGCAATACTAGCCTATTCCGCATTATCGATGTCCAGTCTCGATAATACTCCGGCTAGGGATATTTAATGATTAATCCTTCGGGGACTGATACTGTCTCATATCATTCTCAGTCCAGGAACTAATCACAGGGACCTCTCTTCATTTATATATCTATGGTGATCTAATCACAAATGATGAGAGTGTAATTCCTTGTCACATAGTTAATTTGCTACAACAACACAATGATCTGTGCAAATAGTGACGCTATGGGTCATTTTGTCCAACATGGAGTACTCGGGAAACCTTATTTCCTAGTGGGCTACGATCCCGTTAAATAACACACAATCTTGACTTTGGCCAACAAATTGAATGATAATTAACTAGTTTGATCTCTAAGATCAATTGGATCCCATCCAATTCCTAGATCCAATAGGTGGACATCCAAGTCCGAAACATATATCTTATATATGCCAATATATCCAAATATTCCCTAACCTTTTTCCTCTGAATCAATTAAGCATTGGCTTTGGCACAACAAACTTAATGATCCCAGTTAAGCGGAACCCATTGACTTTGGAAAGCTTCATAATCGATGTCGATGGACAAGAAATGATCTTGACTTTGGCCAACAAATCATAACTTGGACAAGACACCGATATGGAACAAAGCCTTCATGATTCAACACATCTGCGACGGACAAGGTCTTGACTTTGGCCAACAAACCAGTGCCAATTTTGGATCTTGAGTAAGAATCACTCAATGGAAGGAAAACCGTTTAATATTTGTTGAGGGTTTTTTCATGTAATTGGTAACCAATTAATTATCTTTGTTAAGGTCTCATCATCATACACCCTTAAGCATGCATTCTAAAAGCATAATAAGGCGCGTTGTTGAGTTTTTCTAAGGTCCCATGATCAAACAAGACATGAAATAATGCGTGAATACACCAACGAAGATAGCGGAATACTTACATTGGTTGGTAGAGTCGATTTGAAGACAAATGAACCCAAAAAACGCACTGCCATGTAAGCTTACTGCATGCAGTCCACTGCCTCCAAAAACAGAATTTTGAGATGAGAAACGCAGCTCCTAGCTTCGTTGGATGGATCCCGGCTCATGGTCGAACCTCCCTACCACCTTCGCAAGACTTGTAAGTGTGCTAGCACTTGAATTTTCACCATGAAAATCCACTCTTGCTTCCCTATTGTTCACGCCCAAACTGGTTCAAAACCAGTGAAGAACAGCCATTGTTTTGGCGTGAGAGAGATGAGAGAGTTAAAATGAATTTTGTTACAAAAAATCAATTTATATTTATGCCATAATATTTATTAAATTAATAATAAACTTATGACACAAATCATGAAATGGCTTAGAGTGTCAAACACTCAATTTTCATGCAAAACCATTGAGTGCATTGTACACTATCTCCATGCAATGCATTAGAATTAAATAATGCATAATATGACATGTGTCATGTGGGCCCACACGTTTCCAAATGAAAGTGGGCCCACGTGCACTCACGCGTTCGGGTTCGATATTTCCGAAATACCGAACTTACGTCGCGACGTTAATTAAATCGAATTTAAATAAAATAATTACGCCTAGCGAAATTATTATTTACGTCGCTAACGAATTAATTCTAAATTAACTCGTTTGCCCGAATTAAAATCTAATTTTAATTCCGCGTCGAAATCTAATTTCGTTTAATATATCGAATATATTAATTTACCGATTAATTCCAAATTAATCGTTATCTCTCTCTAGACGATATTTTATCCTAGATAAAATATCTCCGTAATTAATCCTAGATTAATTTTCTCTCTCATCTATATAATCCCAGATTATTCAAGAGTGCAAGTTGTGCGTCATCGGTGGATTATCGGGAAGCGACTCATGAGATCTCCGGATAAGTTGGCAGTAAATACGGTCGTCGGAGTATCCGAATCACGTACGTACCAAGTACTACGTTCTACCGATTTACGAGACAAGGTCAACTCCTAGCAAAGCACCAAGTCATCCCAATTCTCCGGACATATCCTTTTAAGAATATTTAAGATCTATATCAAGCGTAGTATACTAATGTATTGTGCATATCGGCCCAGTATCGGATAGTCACGTGCTAGGGCTGGGGCTGGATAAGTGTCTGCCCCGTCCGAAACACATATCGGATGTCTGGTAACTAGTCTCTATAATCGGATATTCATGACCTGGTCATAATATCACGATTGGATGCGCATCACTTAAGAGCACTAATACCGTATCCTGCGTGACATCATCTCCACTATGACTGGAGTGATACTTCCGTCTCGACATCACATCCAATACACTACGATTCCTGATAAACCCAGAAGAGGTGAACACAGAACCAGTTAAGATCCCCCAACCACCAAAACCAAAGTTTACCGATTGTCGTAAGTATTAGTGATGCAAGTCTCAGGTTAAGACTATACACACCTACCTTGATTTCGGCCTCCCATAGACACCTAGTCATAATCCCAATGGGATTCCGAAGGGTCTATCCAGAGCGAAGCTGTTTCCCGTACCATCGGTGAAACACGACCTCCTATCGCACTTGCACAAGTATCCAATACTTATATATATGAGAACTATGCCGTTGTGCCCTCACAACGCGCACAAGTGCAATACTAGCCTATTCCGCATTATCGATGTCCAGTCTCGATAATACTACGGCTAGGGATATTTAATGATTAATCCTTCGTGGACTGATACTGTCTCATATCATCTCAATCCAGGAACTAATCATAGGGACCTCTCTTCATTTATATATCTATGGTGATCTAATCACAAATGAGAGAGTGCAATTTCCTTGTTACATAGTTAATTTGCTACAGCAACACAATGATCTGTGCAAATAGTGACGCTATGGGTCATATTATCCAACACGCGTAAGTAAAAAAATAATAATGATATGTGGATGAATACTTAAACACATTGTTCCTAGAACAAATCTCTCCATTTCCGCTCTCCCGCTAGCACAAGTATTACTTCTACCCGATTACATAACACTTCTAAAGAAACCTCATTTACATTGAGGGGAATAGGTGAGAAGAGAAATACAAAGAGTCAAGAGGTAATAGGCTGGACACGCAGGTCCAATTAATAAATTCTAAATTTATTACAACAATTTCCAAAATTGCCCTCACCCATCTAATATCCATCTGATATGCATTATTCATACATCGCATCCATGTATTCACACAAGCATGTTATCAATCAATCTAATTCAATTAATTAATATGAAATTAATTACCATCCAATGTTCAAACAATGATTTTATTTTGCGCGAGTCAAACTCGTTTAGCGAATAAGTACTCAAAGTATGAATCCTTGAATTATATTAAACTACAACATTAAATCCAATTTAATTTTTATTTAATACTAATTCTATATTTCATTCTAAATAAAATAATTACACCTTTTAATGTGCATTTACCACTTATATTCTAAATCTAATCTTTACGGGTCTCAAAGCCCGATTAACATCCAATGTTAATTTAGTTAAAGTCCAATGGGCTTTTAATTAATTTCTTAAGGCATGGACTTTTGGTCAATATGGGTCAAACCCAAATACCAAAGCCCATTTAAGGAATCACCCTTATTTGCCAAGAAACCAATTAGGCCCATTAGACCCAATTAAAATTAAAGGTCCATTAAGTCATATTTAGACTTTATGGATATGGTTTTGGGCCCAATTGGATCCAACCAATTAGCCTAAACCAAACTTGGCCCAACCAAGCCCATTAAGCCCAATTACAACTTTACAAGCCCAATTCCAAATTTGGCCCAATTAATTAAATTACCAAAATTCCAAATTTCATAATTAAATTAATTAAAGTGTATAGCCATAATTAATTATCATCAAAACATGTCCAACACATTTGAATCAAAAATCAATCATTTTCATGCTTACAAGTCACGACAATTTGTGGATTTCTTTGTCCGATTCCATTTCAATCCAATTGAATCCTAAATCAACATTTCCTTAATGATTTCAACTCATCCAATGATCAAAATCAAAAAATTCCATGACATTAGGGCACCTCCAAGTTTCGGCCAAGCCTAAGATTTGGGGAAAAAGTGATCCAATCCATTTTTCACAAAATTGATCACAAACAACTCCAAGTCATCCATATACAACCATGCTAAAACAAGTAATTTAGTCAAAACATGCTCAAATCCAATTTACCCTAATTTTACCCTAATTTTATTTCATGCTCAAAATGGCTCTGATACCATTGTTGGGTTTCTAGATTAGTCTCAAGGACCATTCAAGCAATGAAACATGTGTGAATACTCATAAAAGTATGTCAGAATCATACTTACAATGATCGTCTTTTGCGATGCGAGGAACAACAAAAATCTTCAAGCTTTGGACCTCTCGGCTTTGCTCCAATTTTGTGCTCCATGAGTTCTTCAAGCTCCAAGCTTTAAGTGTGCATTCCATGCCCATGGGTGGGTTTCCCTATCACCATCATATGACTCCTAATATGTGCTAGCCTAAGGAAATTTTGCCACAAAATGTCCCCTAAAGCTTCTCCTTGCTCACGGTTTTTGTAAGAAAGAAATAAGAAAATTGGCCCTTGGCCGAGAGATGTAGGAGAGGAAAAGAGAGAAGAAAATCAAGTGTTGTAGATGTATTTGATTTCCAAAACCAATACATAATCCATTTTCCAAAAATGTAAAAGGCATTAAAAGCCTTCCAACCACCACCATCACTATTCACATCAAAAGTGACTAGACATCACATCACTCAAAGTGATGTGACTTTCATCACTTGATTGACTAGTGATTTGACGCTAGATATGACTTGTGGGCCGCACTTGATTCGAAATGCGAGTGGGCCCGCCCAAACACTCTCGGGCTCGGGTTCGCTATTTTGAATTAACGAATTTCCGTTGCGACGTAATTAAATCAAATTTAATTAAATAATTATGCCTAGCAAAATTACTATTCACGTCGCTAACGAATTAATTCTAAATCAACTCGTTCGCCTGAATTAAAATCTAATTTTAATTCCGCGTCGAAATCTAATTTCGTATAATACATCGAATATATTATTTTATCGATTAATTCCAAATTAATCGTTCTCTCTCTTTAAAAAATATTTTATCCCAGATAAAATATCTCCATAATTAATCCTAGATTAATTTTATCTCTCTTTTAATTAATCCCAGATTAATAAAGTGCGAGTCATACGTCATCGGTGAATCTTCGGGAAGCGACCCATGAGATCCCCGGATATGTTGGCAGTAAATCCGGTCGTCGGACTATCCAAACACGTACGTACCTAGTACTACGTTTTTACCGATTTACAAGACATGGTTAGCTTCTAGCAAAGCACCGTGCCTACCCAATTCTCCAGAAATATTCTTATAGGAATATGTGATCTATATCAGGCGTAGTATACGTAGTATTGCGTATTACGATCCAGTATCGGATGTCACGTGCAAGGCCTGGGGCTGGATTTGTGTCTGCCCCGTACGAAGCACATATCGAATCTCTGATAACTAGTCTCTATAATCGGATAAACATGACCTAGTCATAATATCCCGATAAGCAGCATAAAAGAGAACCAGTTTTGTATCCTACGTGATCATCATCTCCACTATGACTAGAGTGATACTTCCATCTCGACATCACACCCAATACACTACGATTCTCAATATACCAAGAAGAGGCGTACACAGAACCTGTTAAAGCCCTGGACGACCAAAACCAAAGTATATTGATTGTCACAAGTATTCGCGGTGCAAGTCTCAGGTTAAGACCAAATACACCTACCCTGATTCGGACTTCCATAGACACATAATCATACTACCAATGGAATTCCGAGGGGTCTATCTAGAGAGAAGCTGTTTCCGTACCATCGGTAAACACAACCTCCTATTACACTTGCATGAGTATCCTATCCCCAAATATATGAGAACTATGCCGTTATGCTCCCACAACGCGCACAAGTGTAATACTAGTCTTTTACGCATTATCGAAGTCCAATCTCGATAATACTCTGACTAGGGATATTTAATGATTAAACCTTCGTGGATTGATATTGTCTCATATCATCTCAATCCGGAACTAATCATATGGACCTTTTATCATTTATACATCTAGGTAATCCAATTACAAATGATAAAAGGGCAATCTCCTTTGTCACATAGTTAATTTGTACAACAACACCATGATCTGTACAAATAGTGATGTTATGGGTCCAAATTGTCCAACACGATCCGTTGTGCCTAAGCCATTTCAGCTGCGCAAGGAAAGCATTTCCTACAATTGGCATCAAGAACGAGGTTGGAAATGGTTCTTAACCCTTCCATTTTTTATTCAAAATCTGAAGTGATCTTGATTCCAAGTTTTGCCATTTCTACATTATTTCAAGTACACAAATATTTTTAGTTTGTCATATAAGAAAAATAAAAAAAAATAAATTTAATAGTAACACTAAACAGTTTACATAATATTGATTTTTACATTTAACTTGCTCAAGCTTGACAACTTCTTCTAGTTGTTCATCATTTTCAGTAATTTTCTTCATGGAATGTTGAAGCCAATCTTTAGAACACCTTAAGGATTCTACAATTTTAGGAGTCAAAGAGCTCCTAAATTAATCCAGTACTCTCCCACCTGTGCTAAAGGCTGACTCTGATGCAATAGTTGACATTGGTATTGCTAGCACATCACGTGCCATCTCTGAAAGTAAAGGAAACATGTAATAGTTAAGCTGCCACCATCGTAGAATTTCAAAGTCAACACAATCGTCTTCACCTTCCTCTGTCAAATATTTTCCAAATCAGATTTTGCATCACCACTATGAGATTCAGACATAAACCTCTTATATTTGGATATCATAAGCTTTGATACAGGAACTGCAAGATCGTTGCCTTGTTCACAAGTCGTAGATGAATAATGAGGCAATAAAGATAGAATTTGGAGGTCCCTCACTGTTTGCAGATGCAAGCTTCTTATAACCCTCATATAGCTCATAAATTGCATATTTCACACTCTTAGACAATTGACCACCTAATTCTTTTCCGTACATGTGCTCTAATACAAATTCAACATACCATAATTTTCTCATAGGATCAAGAATGGCAGCTATATAAATCAATTTGTTCATTTTGTCACTTTCCCCCCAATATTTCTCATACTTTTGCCTCATTTTTATTGCCATAACACTCATCTCAATGTCATCACTGTTCTCCAACTCTTTCAATAACCAATCAATTGTATGTATTGGCAGTTACATATTTCATTCAAGAGACACGTAATGTAATTTCATAGAAGTGTCGTAGGAAAACTACATAGCCATTGACATTGTTCCAATCATCATCTAAAGGAACTCCATCATAATTTAATGTAAGATCTCTACTAAAATTTGGATCTAGGTCATCATATCTCTCAAAAGCATTTCTAAATTTCAAAGCCACATTGAGCATCCTGTAGGTGGAATTCCACCTTGTGGGACAATCAATATTCAACATACACTTGCTGTCAATTTTCTCAATAGCTACACATTCATTAAACTTTTGCAACCTAGAAGAAAATTGTCTAATGAATTTTACAGCCTGTCGAATACGGTCAACTGACTTGCTAGCCTCTTTCAAACCATCTGTTACAACTAGATTCAAGATATGTGCAACACACCTAACATGTAGATACTTAGCTTGAAGAATAGTGGTTGTCCATGTTCTCATTTTTCTCCTCAAATAATCTATAGCAACATCATTAGAACTTGCATTGTTAACTGTCACAGTCATTGCCCCATCAATTTCCCAAGCATATAAGCATGTCTCTATGGCCCTACCAATTGCCTCCCCTTTATGACTAGAAATTGAACAAAAATTCAAAATTCTTTTGTTCAATTTCCAATTCTCATCAATATAATATGCGGTGAGACACATGTAATTGACCCTTTGTATTGAAGTCCAAGTATCAATAGTTAGGCAAATTCTTTTTGCAAATCTTTTCAACTCAGATTTATAGCATTTCTTCTCATCAAGAAAAAATTTGAAACAATCTCTAGCATAAGTCCACCTAGAATTAATATAAAAGCGTGGGCATGCAACACTCATGAAATTCCTAAACCTATCACCCTCTACGAATTTAAATGTCAGTTCATCAATGATTAACATTTTCATCAAAGCCAACCTAACTGCATTCTGATCAAACTTCCAATTAGTTAAAGAAGTAACTTCTTGACTTTTAGAGTCAACATGAATACTAATAATGGATTGTTTAGGGTCTGTAGGCTTTGTGGCTAAATATTTCTTACAAACACTAAGATGATATTTGAGAGATGATGTACCATTAGTTTTAGAACCACTACAAAATTCACGACGACAGTAATTGCACTTACTTATAGGATTTTCATCACCACTTTCAGGCTTTGTGAAGTGATCCCAAACTACATATCGTCTCTTGCTTTTCTTCCTCATCTTTGGGGGCGTTGAAGTCAAAGATTCTGGAATAGATGAAGACTCTTGCGTAATTGGATTTTGACTATGGTTTGGATGAGAAGTTTCATCTGCAGGTTGTCCAATTTCATTTGCTTCACCTTGATTCATTCCATGAGTGGTCCTCCAATCTGAAACAGAAAATAAAGTGAGAAAATACTTGAATGTAGGTAGTAAAAAAGAAGTAGAATTATCCTGCAAAACATAACAAATCATGAGACAATTACTGTTGTAATACTATTGCTGTCATAAGGTCTATTTTTCAGGCAGCCACTGGATCCATGATCCACCTAAGACAGCTTAAGCTAACTTCTGATTGTCATCTTTGACCAGAACAACAAAGACAACTTTTGCCAGGATCCTATTCTAATATTTGACCATGTACTTGAAGATTTGTCAATATCTTTACATATAAATAGCTCGAGATTCTAATAAATCAATGATTCTAATAATTTCTACGCATAGTCAGCTGATCTAAGATTATTATTATAAAATTAAAATAGATTTGGACCACTGACATCAGCCAACGAGCTTATAACATGAAGGCAGCTTTAAAAATAATTGCTCTATGTTTCTTCGTAGGTCTCTGCTATTCTTCCATCAAGAAAGGAACAAGACATATGTTTCAGCCAAAAGAGAGAGATTCCTCATTTTATAGAATCATCACCAAATCCTCTTGTCTCTCACAGTAACCATAAATTCAAAATATGGGCAAGAATCAGATATAATGGTCCCACTCCTAGATCAAACCCCACAAATACCTATTAAAACTTCAACTATAAAACTCAAAATCAGAACCCACCAAGTCACCCCACAAAACCAACCACGACCTCTGGCTTTTCACATAACCAACAAATTAACTTATCAATTAATTACTTCAGATACCTTCATCAACTAAGTCACCCCACAAAACGAGCTTATAATATTTTTTTTTAAAAATCATGATACATCAGACAAAGTGAAGCCAACAACACAAACCCATTTTCCTACTATCTTTAGACGTGGTTTTGTTTTTTAAAAACAAAATTGTTTAATCCAAGCCAGGATGAGCGACACATAATAAAAGATGCTATCAGAGTTGAGTAGGTATATGTGAGTACCTGGCGACGGCGGCTGGAGCCTTAGAACTTAGAAGGAGAAAATTAGAAGAAGAAAACAACGAATTTTTTTGTGATTTTGGGGTTTTGAAATTTTATGTGTAGGCAGTAGGCGGCTGGATACAGGAGAGGGTATGTGTGTTGGAAATTAGGGTTTTTATGTATTAGTTTTGGTTTAGGATTTTGATATATATATATATATATATATATCGGTTAATCGGTCGGTTCGGTTATAATAATCTCATAACCGTAACCGAACTGATTAACCGAAAAAGTAAAAAAAATTTAACCGCAATAACCGAACCGTAATAAAAAAAATTGGGTTGGAACGGTTCGGTTAATCGGTTAAAACCGATTAATGCACACCTCTAGATATAAGGTCATAAAGCCAATTGTTGTAATTAAAATTTTCCAATGTCAAAATTTCAATTATTGAAATTTGGAGCAAAGTCGCAAAAGGAGCCAACACCACCTTGGAGTGTGATTTGAAGACCAAATGATGCCTTTAGTATTTTTGTACTAATTAGATTAGTATAGGAAAAATAAGAGCCTGGTCAAAGCAAAATATTTTTTTTGTTATATGTATGTTTAATTCGAATTGTTTGAATAACATGTCATATAGCTTATGGTGCTTACTCTCGCATTTCACATGCCATAACATGCATTGGATGCATAATCATTATAGACATGAAATGTGATTTTATGTGACTTAAAATGTTTAAATTAGAATATGATATGCATGGAAACACAATTATTAGATTAATTGGTTTTATGGTTTAAAATTTGAATTCTAATATATTGGGCTTAATAAGTGCATAATACATTTCGTTGGTATATAGGATGGAAACCCGGACATAAATTCCATAGCCGAATCCGAATGGACGGTAATGTAGTCTGCACTCGGGATACAATTCCACGTACCATTGGATGTTATAATGCACTAAGATTAATTAAATAGTTTAATATAAATCTTGACTATTTTAGGATTCTAAAATTTTAAACCAATTAGTGTTCTAGTATTTTAAAAGTTAAAATATAATAGGTCATTAATACCACTCTAATTAAATTAGTTTAATTGAGTAATATAATTAGTAGAGGCTAATGGAAATTAATGATACAAATTTTAAGAGTTAAAATTGGTTAGGTCACTAATGGTATACTAGTGTAAATAAGAGTTATGATTTAGCCGCCATAAATTTATTCACATTAGTTAAATTAAAATATTAGATATTTTATAAATATAAACCTTGAACTCAAAATAGTGAGTGGGAGAGGGATATACGACAGTATATCCTGCGAACTTCGTTGTTAGTCCGAAAATATGAGATTCAAAAGGCGCCTCGAGATGGCTTTGCTTTCGTTCCCCTACAGATGGTATCCATTTTGGGTCAATATTAGGTTTGGATTCCAAGAGGATAGGGATTCTAGATGTATCTGGTGAAATTACCTACCCTACAGCGACACTTCACTAGTTAAGTCCAAGGGTCCTGAAACGATGGGTCACACTCATAAAGGAATGATTAACTGTTAATCTAAATTCCTTGATCGAATCAAATGGTAGTTGGTTAATATAGGAATAAGTGTTATTCCCCGATATATTAATCAATTGAGATTGTCTCGATCTATCATGCAAATACTTGACCTACCCTACGGCGACACTTAGTTGTGGGATGATAGATTTATGTGGCATAATAATTCTCTTTGGTTTCTAATTCATTATTCATGGTTCATTCATCATGTTTAATTTTAAGACAAAATTTGTTTGATAATCTTAATATGTGATGAATAAATGTTAAATGCATGTTTAATTTATTTTTCAGCCATGGTTTCTTCGATTATTTCCATACTCTCAAATGATCAATTAACGAGAGAAAATTATGTTAAGTGGAATAGTAACATGAACGCTATCATTGTCTGCAAAGACCTAAAGTTTGTCCTCACATAGGAGTGTCCTCCCGAGCTGGCCAGAAATGCTGGTCAAGCTGTGCGCGATGCCTGCCAGAAATGGGTTGCAACTAATGAGAAAGCCCACTGCTACTTGCTAGCAGGAATGTATGAGGTTCTTGCTGCAAAGCATGAACCTATGGCTTCAGCATCTTAGATGATGGAGTCATTGCAGGGAATGTTCGGGTAGCCTTCGGAGTGTCAACGTCATGAGGCCATGGTCTCAGCGATGACTGCTAGAATGAAGGATGGGACATCATTCTGAGAGCACGTCTTGAGGATGATGACCTATCTCAACACTGCTGATACCCATAGAGCTCGTATTGACGAGCGTAGCCAGGTGATCATGATTATGGAAACGCTTCCTAAGAGTTTCCTGTAGTTTAAAAGCAACTATGTTATGAACAAGTTGACTTTTACTTTGACCCAGCTGCTTAATGAGCTCACCCACTATGGGTCCATGCTTGTGGATCCTCGTAAGCCTAGTGCTGAGGCAAATGTTACTGATTCATCAAAATTTGTAAAGATGAAGAAGAATAGCACTGGGAAGGCTAAGGCTAAGCCCATGAAGAAGAAAAACAAGAAAGACTCCAAGGATGCCAAGCCCAAAGGAAAGTGTTTCCACTGCAACAAGAACAGGCATTGGAAAAGTAATTGTCTTAGACTTGGTCATATCAGCCTTGACCGGATAGATAGGTTGATAAAGAATGGAACCTTAAACCAGTTAAAGCTTGGAACTTTACCAGTCTGCAAATCCTGTTTAGAAGGAAAAATGATCAAGAGACCTTTTACTGGAAAAGGTATAATAGCCAGTCAACCACATGAGCTTATACATTCGGACATTTGCGGACTGATGAATGTAAGAGCCCGAGGTGGTTATGAATACTTCATCACATTTATTGATGATTATTCCAGATATGGACATGTTTACCTAATACAGCACAAGTTAGATACTTTTGAAAAGTCCAAATGCCAATGCCCAATTTATGAATCACCATATTTTCCAAAAATCAATTAGGTCCATTAGGCCCAATTAAATCATTTAAAGGTCCAATTATTCTATTTGGACTTTATGGAATGGTTTTATGCTCAATTTGGATCCAATCCAATTGTCTTAAACCAAGTTTGGCCCAACCAAGCCCATTAAGCCCAAATACAATAATATTAGCCCAATTCAAAATTAAAGACTAATTTTAATTAATACAAAATTCAAAATTTCACATCAATTTGATTAAAGTGTAATTACAATAATTAATTAATTAATCCAATGTTTCCAAAACATCAATTAAATTAATTAATCATACATTAATTAAACAACTTATGTCCAACACAAATTGAAGCAAAATCATTCTATACATGCTTCTTAACTCACGGCAATATGGCACAATTTATATCCGATTTTGATTTAAATCTAATTAAATCAACAATCAATATACTCATTATGCATTAAACACCTCTAATGGTCTAAAATCAAAAAAATCCCCATGATAAAATTAGGGTCAAGTTTCGGCCAAGCATAGGAATTTAGGGAAAATTAATCTAATCCATTTTTTCTTAAATTTTAAGATGCATAAATCTAATTCATCATCATCCAAGCTCAACCAAACAACCAATTTGAAGAAATCATGCTCAAAATATAAAAACCCCAAATTAAAGTATATAAACCACAAACTCAATTCATGCTTAGAAAAGGCGCTCTGATACCATTGTTGGGTTCCTAGAACATGCCAAGGATATTCTAAGTAGAATTGGTGTGAATACTCAAAGAAGGTGTGGAAGACTTACATTGATTCGGTTGGATGGATGTATGAAGTTTGAAAAACCTTTGTAGTTGTTGAATAGCTCCAACCTTCTCCTAGTGTTCCAAACTCTTGGGATTGGTTTCCCTAACACCTTGTATGACTCCTTGAAGTGCTAGCTCACTTGAAATTTTGAAACAAAACTTCAATGAGAGAGGAAGATGTTCTTGGCAATTAAAGGGAGGGAGAGAGAGAGTTTGATTTTTTTTTTTTTGTATTTGATTTTCTAAAAACCTAATACCATTTACCAAATCAAATTTGGTATATGTCATTCCAAATGAATAAAATATTACAAAGTGTGTTGAGCTTATGTTGAGTGAAAAATAAGTAATGCAAGATTTACACTCAATTATCAACTACTTTCATCACTAGTCAAATTAGTGATGTAAGTCAAGTGGGTCCCACCACTTGTAAATTCTGAATTTAAGTCGAACAATCTCAACACGCAACTTCACTTGGGCTCGGGTTCGTTTAATTCCAAATTAACGAATTTACCGTTGCGACATAATTAAATATTAAAGTCGCTTATGAATTAATTCTAAATTAATTCGTTTGCCCGAATTAAAATCCAAATTAATTCCAATTTGAAATCTAATTTCAATTAATATATCGAATATATTATTTAATCGATTAATTCCAAATTAATCGTTCTCTCTCTTCTATTCGAATTTTATCCCATATAAATTCTTGCCGTAATTAATCCTAAATTAATTTTCTCTCTCTCATAATTAATCCCAGATTAATTTTGTTCGAGTCAAACGTCATCGGTGAATCTTTGGGAAGCGACCCATAAGATCCCTGGATATATTGGCAGTAAATCTGGTCGTCGGACTATCCAAACACGTGCGTACCCGGTACCAAGTTCTTACCGATTTACAAGACATGGTTGGCTTCTAGCAAAGCACCGTGTCTACCAAATTCTACATAAATATTCTTTTAAGGAATACATAATCTATACCACGCGTAGCATATTAAGTATTGCGTATTTCGATCCAGTATCGGATGTCACATGCTAGGCCTGGGGTTGGAATTGTGTCTGCCCCGTACGAAGTATATATCGGATCACTAGAAACTAGTCTCTTTGATCAGATAATCATGACCTTGTCATATTATCCCGATAGTTGCAACATATTAGAGTACCAGTTATGTATCCCTACGTGATCATCATCTCCATATGACTGAAGTGACACTTCCATCTTGACATCACACCCAATACACTACGATTCTCAATAAACCAATAAGAGGCGTACACAGAACCTGTTAAAGTCCCAGACGACCAAAACCAAAGCGTACTAATTGTCGCAAGTATTAGCGATGCAAGTCTCAGGTTAAGACCAAATATACCTACCCTGATTCGGATTCCCATAGACACATAGTCATACTACCAATGGGATTCCGAGGGGTTTATCCAGAGTGAAGCTGTTCCCGTACCATCGGTAAACAGAACCTCCTATTACACTTGCAAGAGTATCCAATACCCAAATATATGAGAACTATGTCGTTACGCTTTCATAACGCGCACAAGTGTAATACTAGTCTGTTCCGCATTATCGATGTCTAGTCTCGATAATACTATGACTAGGGATATTTAATGATTAAACCTTTCATGGATTTATAATGTCTCATATCTTATTAATCCGGAACTAATCATAAGGACTTTTGTCATTTATATATTCAAGTAATCTAATTAAAAAAATTATAAAATAGCAATTTCCTTTGTCACATAGTTAATTTGTACAAAAACCACAATGTTTTTTACAAATAGTGATGTTATAGGTCATAATTGTCCAACAAACATGCCATATAGCTTATGGTGTCTACTCTTGTATTTTTACATGCCATAACATGTTTTAGATGCATGGATATTCTAGTCATAAAATGTGATTTTATGAAATTTAAACGAGTTAAATTGGAATATGATGTGCATGGAAATAAATTAAAAATATTAATTAGTTTAATGGTTTAAAATTGGAAATTCAGAAATTTAAATTAAATGGGCTTTATAAGTGATTTTTTTTTCCCTTAGTATATCAAATGGAAACCGGGACTTAAATTCCATAGCCGATTCTGAATGGACGGTAGTGTGGTCTGCACTTGGAACATAATTCCACCTACCATTGGAATTTTTAAGACCCTTATATTAATTAAATAGTTTAATTAAAATTTTGTCCATTTATTGAATTTTAAATTTTAAATTTGTTAGTGAACTAAAATTTTAAGAGTTAAAATTAAGTAGGTCACTCAACCAAACTTAATTAAATTATTTTAATTAAGTAAAATATTAGTTGAGACTAATGGGAATTAGTGAATTAAAAATTTAAGAGTTAAATTGGTTAGATCACTAATTATGCACTAGTGTAAAATATAGTAATGTTTTAACCGCGAATAAACTTATAGACACTAGTGAATTAAAATATTAGATATTTTAAATTGAAAATTTTAATTTTAAAATAGTGAGTGTGAAAAGGATATACGATAATATATCCTGCAAGCTCTGTTGTTAGTCCGAAAATGTGAGATTTAAAAGGCGTTTCGAGACGGCTTTATTTTCGTATCATTACGGATGGTGTCCATTTTGGGTCAAACTGTACATTCTTAGAGGATAGAAACTATAGATGTATATGTTGAACTGACCTACCCTACGGTGGCACTTCACTAGTTAAATTCGAGGGTTCCGAAATAATGTGTTACACTCACGAAGGAATGATTAAATGTTTATCGAAATTCCTTAATCAAATGAAATGGTGGTTGGTTATATATGAATAAGAGTTATTCCCGCATATATTGATCAATTGAGATTGTCTCGATCTATCATGCAAATACATGACCTACCATACGGTGGAACTTATTTATGGGATGATAGATTTTCGTGGCATAATAATTTTTAGGTTTCTAATTCATTATACATAGTTCATGCATAATGTTTAATTTTATGTATAAATATTTGATAATTTAATATACGATGATTTCTCTCAATTGTTATTCTCTCTAATGATAAATTAATGGGACAAAATTATATTAAGTGGAAAAGTAACATGAACGCCATTCTGGTATGTGAAGACCTTAAGTTTTTCCTAACAGAGGATTGTCCTCCCGAGCCAGCCAGAAATTTGGGTCAAGCTGTACAAGATGCCTACCAAAAATGGGTCGTGGCCAATGAGAAAGCCCACTACCACTTGCTAGCATGGATGTCCGAGGTTCTTACTGCAAAGCATGAGCCAATGGCTATGGCATCTTTGATGATGGAGTCATGCAGGACATATTCGAGTAGCCTTTAGAGCGGCAATGTCATGAAGCTATGGTATCAGCGATGACCGCGAGGATGCAATATGGGACATCGGTCCAAGATAACATCTTGAGGATGATGACCTATCTTAATACGGCTAAAACAAATGGATCTCATACTGATGAGCATAGCCAGATGACCATGATCATGGAAACGTTTTCGAAGAGTTTCATGTAGCGTAAAAGAAACTATATTATGAACAAGTTGACTTTTACTTTAACTCAACTACTAATGAACTCATTCATTACGAGTCTATACAAGTGGATCCTCATAAGCCCGATGGAGAGGCAAATATTACCGTATCTTCAAAATCCGTCAAGAACAAGAAGAAAGGCACTGGGAAGACTAAGGCAAATCATATGAAGAGAAACAAGGGAAGCTCCAAGGATTCCAAGCCCAATGAAAGTGTTTCCATTGCAACAATGATATGCATTAGAAAAGGAAATGCCTGAAATAACATGCTGAGCTGAAAGAGAAGAATGCCACAGGTGAATACAATTTACTTTTCATCGAATCTCTTTTAGTGAAGGATGATAAATCGGCATGGATTGTTGTTTCTGGAGCCACTAGCATGTTTGTTCTTCTTTACAGCTACTTGATTCATGGATGGACCTTACTGAAGGTGTAACACCCCGGTAACCTTGACGACTATTACATAATAGGACGCATGATATATGATATAAATATGTTCAAACATATATACACTCATGAAATGAATTTGGGGACAATCGGCAAATTCTTCACAATTTCGAAACGAAATTACACGATGATCCACTCTGAACAGCCCTTAGTGTTTGGGTTATAACGTCTTCATACAATCTCTACTTTATATGAATTCTATACCATCGGAAAGTTAAGATAAATATCTACAATTGTTATCTTATATATGTTTCCAAATTTTGAGTTGAACTAGGTCGAATTTGATCATTTTCCCAGACTTTCTGCACAATAGCGAAAATAAGAAATTAGGAGGAATTGCCTTTCCAACCCAAGCCCAATATTTTTCTCATTTTGGCCCAATAATCCTAAATATATTACAAGCCCCTAGACTTCGCTAGAAAATACCAAATTAATCAAGAATGGCAATAAAAATCATTAGTCCATAGTATAAAAGGAGGAACTATTCACTCATTTCAAATATTGGAGAGAATAGAAGACACATGAGAAGAATGAGAGGAAGAAGGAAGAAGATAGTCATTTTCTAAACAAAGTTGAAGAAGAGTCAATGCAAACCAATCCATAACAAGCTAAGAAAAGGAATGACAAGCTTAGAAGACTTATTTGGTGGAGGAAATCAAATGAATTAAGGTAAGAAAACATCGACCTAAAAACTTTAATTATGGAGTTTTGAAAAAATAATGCTATATTAGTGTTTTTAGTATGTTAGTAATTGCATTAATGTGGATAGTAAACTAAGAAATTGATTCAAGTAAATGATGCCCAAGAATTAGGAAATTCTAGACAATGTGTTTAAGTTAAGATTTATGAGATTAATGGGTTATTATGATAAAGGTAATTGGGATAAGAAGTGTGAATGTTGAAGTTTAAAGAGTTTCTTGTGTAAAGGTTGTAGTGTGGAAGTGTGATAAGGAATTTGGACAAACTAGACATGGAAGAGTTGATGTTGGGGCATGGAAACAGGCGAGCATCATGATGCCATTGGATAGCGTCATGACGCGTAATAATGAGAAGGCCTCTGTTTCAGCTCTGATCATGTGAGCGTCACGATGCTCAGAACTTAGCGTCGTGACATGAAATAGAACATGCTTTCTGCCTAGTTCTGTTTACATGAGTGTCGCGACGTGCCAGACCCGGCGTCGCAACGCGAGACAGAAACAACTTCATTTTAATTCACATCTAATTTAAAATATTAGAGGCCACCCTAAGGGTTTCGTATCAACATATATACTCACCTTATGACAAGTCGCAAGTATAATACGTCATGTGATATTTATAGATGTGTTGAATTGAGAAACTTAATTTAATTCCAAAACATAATTCACACCTTATATTCTATTAGAATTCTCGATATAGAACATCGCAGGAACAACAATATTCTTTGACGACGTAAAGGAATACCAACCAGATCCTAAAATTAGTGAGTGGACACTCTCTTTCTAAGTCGACTTTTCATTTATATTATTTTAAGTAAAAACTTATTTTTATGAACATTGGGCGTTAGCCATTTTTATTATAATTATTTTATGAAAGAGAATGTTTGAAGAACTATGATTTTAAAAGCATGATTTTATGATTTTTGGAGACATGGGGAAAAACCCTCATAAGGCTATAACTTATGGAATTGACGAATAACATGTGAATATGTAAAACATGACTGGGGAGACGGCGATACGTAACCACCCAGATCCTAGATTCAGGGCTAGGGGATAGCGATACATAATGCCTCTATACCCTAGTTTCAGGGTCAGGTAGTTGCATGGATCAACACTTCTAGCTCTAGTTCAGTGGCTTGGGGGACGGCGATACGTAACGCCACAAGACCACTAGTTTAGGAGTATGGGGGGACGGTGATATGTAATGCTCCCATACGTCAGGTTTTCAACAGATTTCAGATACATGTTTCTCAAATACAGATTTTTAGAAAGACAGTTGTAATAAGAGTTTTTCAAGAGAGTGTTTTATAGTATCTCAGAGTTTTACAGATAGATAGTAGTTTGAACAAAGGTTTTTGTTTTTAGAAAAAAAAAGAGTTGTTCTCAGATAAGAAAAATGATTTCAGAAAAGATGATTTCTTTGAAATGATTTTGTTTTTAGAACAATGAAATTTCATAAAGTGTTTCAGTTTTCGTTTTAACCATCCACTCACTAGGTCATTCAAATGATCTAACCCCCTACTCCCCGAATTATTTTTTACAAGTATAGCTGGAGGACGAGCTGGAGAGGAGGGATAATATTGGCAGTCACAATGGTGTTGAGTTCACTAGGTCAAGTCAAAGGGAGAGAGTTCAGTCAGAGTCAAAGCGAAGTCATGTAACAGTCATTGGTAATGAATCGGTCATTGTATAAAGTTAAAATATTTAAAGTTGTAAAGGAAAGTATTATTGGGTATATAATTATCAGTATTGAGTTGGATTTTATGTTGTTGAGTCAGGACAATGGTCCCTATGCAAGAGTTAGTAATTTGAGATGAGTTTATTAATGATGATCATAGTCAGAGGCTCAGGGGGATATGTCAGCCTATTCCCTGCCGGTAGCATCTCCTGGAGATGGATGTTACAAATATGGTATCAAAGTGTGGTCTAGGGAGTCAGTGAATGCATTGGGTAGAGTGTTGGGGTCTTGTATACGTAGTATGCTCGAGGTACTAGTATGTGAGTCACTAACTCTCCAGTATCCAATCTTTGAGTACGTCCTCAAAATTCTATAGAAAGGTTAGTTAGAATTCCTAAGCTATTCGAATATCATTCCTTATTAAGTAACTATATTCTTGTTCAAGTTCAAAATCCTTCCTTGATCATCTTGATTATTAGTAGAAGTTCAAGATAAGTTATAAAACTGGATAGTAAAGTCGTAAGAATATTTACCTAATGGTGTAGGAAGAGAAAAACTATAAGAAAAGAAGGGATGATGTATAGATGTTTATGGCTACCAGAGACAAATAGAAGTAAATAGACAGAGTGAGATAATAAAGAAAGTGCTAGGACTCATAGTAATAAAGGGAATGTAGTAGACCCGAGCAAGAATTAATGTTTAGTTGACTCAAGCAAGGTTCTTTTCCTCCTTAGTAAAATTCTTTCGAGTACAACCAATAAACCTTTAGTATTCGGGTAGATAGCAAGATACCCGAATAGCGAAGAATTGTCATAAAGATAAAAGAAGCAAAAAATCGAGATTTGTCAAAGAATTTCCAATAGATGCAGGTACCACAAAGGATGTAGGGATTCTAAATACCCCAAACTTAGAGTCTTAAGAAATAGAGTGATGAGCGTCATAATGGAGACAAATTAGTTGTTTCAACCAAAGAAACTGATATAGATAAGGCATGACCAACCAAAATTCTCGCCACTCAGTGATACCAGTTAAGGAAGTTGTCCTGATGAAGCCTATCTCATACCTATCTTACATGAAGAAACTGATATAGATAAGGCATGACCAACCAAAATTCTCGCCACTCAGTGATACCAGTTAAGGAAGTTGTCCTGACGAAGCCTATCTCATACCTATTTTACATGAGTAATAGACTCTAGCAGGACACAAAGTACCAAA
>SKCR01004534.1:0-26479 GCA_019454045.1 Zanthoxylum bungeanum | reverse complement strand
AATGATAATTCCAAGAACCCAATGCTTACTTCAATCAATACATGGATCGAATAACCTGCAAACCTTGTTTGCTAGTTTTGGTACGATAAAATCGTCAGGATGTTATAAACATCCTCCAAAGGTTTTCCATTTAAGGAAAACGATTTTTGACGTTCAGCTGCCATATTCATCATGAATGAAACATGCAGCATCAGCAAGCATTATCCAAATGGATTTATCCATGGCAACAAGTAAAAGGTTTCGTTGTAATCGACACAATGTTGATAACGATACATTTTCGCTACAAGCCTAGCTTAGTACGTTGGTATGTTGCCATCAATGTATGTCTTCCTTGAAGACTTATATAGTACCAATCGGCACAATGCCTGCGGTACAACAACTAGTGTCCAAACATAGTTGTTATACATGGAATCCATTTCGGACTCATGGTACTTTGCCATAATAGGGAGTCGATACCTCGTATCACTTCCTCATACGTAGTCAGTTAGTCTTCCTCAATAAGATTGACACATTTATTAGGTGAGATCAGAAACCCATACCTCCCAGGTAGTTTTCTGATTCTCTCCGACTAACGCGGTTCTTGTGTATTCGAAGATTGTGGTACAGTTTCATCCTTGATGAACTGTTTGTGTTCCATTAAGGACTAGGTGCCTTGAACAGTATTACTCCGATTTTCATCGAGTTTTACTATCCTCCCACTTACCACTGCATATCGGTATTCCCTTAGGAAAACTGCATGGTGAGCAACAATCACATTGTTCTATTAGTAAGTTGTATAAGTACTATACTTTGGTTTCCCTAGGATAACCAATTACATTAGGCACTTATCCAATTTGGGTTCTTGTTTGGTATCATCCAAACATATGCTTAGCATTCCCAAATCAACAGGAATGAGAAAACCCAGTTTCTTTCCTGTTCATATCTAATATGAAGTCTTTCAAACAGATTTTTATGAAACATTATTCAAAAAAAGTATTGCACTGTTAATGCTTATCCCTTTTGAAGGAAAATGGTAGCTCAGCGACTCATGATTAACCTTATCATGTCCAACAAAGTTCGGTTTCTCCGTTCGGACACACCGTCAAACTGACGTGTTCCGGAGGAGTCCTCATTGAAAGAATACTATACTCTTTCAAGTATTTGAGAAACTTATTACTTAAGTATTTTCCATCTCATCTGGTACTGTGACGGTTTAATACTTTAGCCGATCTGTTTGTCTATTTCGTGTCGAAACTCTAAAAGTTTTCGATTCGTTTTCTTAAGAAACACATAACCATAACGCGATGCCACATCCGTAATGGTCACGAAACATTCATTTCCACATTTAGCCTAGCTAGACATGGGCCCACATACGTGACTATGAACGGGGGCTAACAGATCGATGACACTTACACTTTTACCAAGTAAAGGTGTTTTAGGTACTTTACCTAATAAACTAGATTCGTAGACTTCATTTGAATAAATCAAATTTGTCCTAGTCCCACTCCACTCTCTCGAAAGTGTGGATATACGAGTCTTGTTTAATATGTCTCAGACAACACTGCTACATATAAGTCTTATCTGATCAAATCAGTTTAAGCTACTTTTTGTCATGTTATATGTTTGAGATTTATTTATATTCAAAATATAATACTGTTATTCACATCTAATGTGTTTATCTCAATATCATCTTTATAAATAAAACACTTTAGTGTTCTAGAATATAAAGGTATACTCGCAACGAGTTATACACGATATAGAGATATCGTTTCTAGTCAAACT
Source organism: Zanthoxylum bungeanum (assembly GCA_019454045.1). Lineage (NCBI taxonomy): Eukaryota > Viridiplantae > Streptophyta > Magnoliopsida > Sapindales > Rutaceae > Zanthoxylum > Zanthoxylum bungeanum. The sequence goes on along the minus strand of SKCR01004534.1, from coordinate 24,718 downwards.
AGTTACATTTTAACAGTTTCCTAATTTAAGTACATACCCGAAGGGTAGTTCCTAAACTTAGGTATCTACGGTTAAAACAGCGACTGTCATCCCATTTAATATTCGCAGATTAATCTCATCTGAAGTCAGTATCCTGCTCACAGCAGATTCTGCACATCAATGCATATTTATGTATCACACTAAGTATTTAAAATCCAATTTTAATACTAGTAGTAAACATATTTATGACAAACATATTTGAAGTCAGAGCCTTGCTCGTCTTCAATTCCTTCATATCTGCTTTGTCTATACGGCAGTCACGCTTCAATGACCCCATTTGCCACAATTTAGGCAGACATCTTGGGATATGTCCTTTATCTTCCTAAAGATTATAATGATTTTGCCTTTGCCCTTTTTCACATTCCAGAAGTCTTTGGCCAAGCCTTGGCCTTCTAGAATATCGAAGTAAGGTGCGCTTGCGCTTCTTGCTTATTGCAAACTTTGACTTTGGTCTCCTTGAGAATAGTCATTAACATTCCAAGAGTTGTTTATTGCAATTTAATATTTCTAAGATCTAAGAATAGATCTATGAAGATCCTTCAATTTCTTCATCATACTTTAAGGATCTAATCCTTAGTTCTGATTAGGAAATTAAAGAGTCTTTATGGCAATCCTAATGGATTAAACACTAAAGTTATCATCACATGAATCTTCCAAAGATCATGCTCTACTATTTGCTTAACTTTGGCTTAGGCCTAATATGTTATTTTATCAAATAAAGTAACTTTTTAGTTTCAGGACTATCCTGAAATTTATTCCCAATTGAAAATTAAAGTCGTTTAAACACATTTTCCCTAGGATAATGTTTTAAACAATTATCTTCAATTTAATCTTGATTCTAATAGTCCAACTATTTAATCAACGATTTCAGGTACAATCTAATGTAATGATTACTATAGTCTAACTATATAACTTATTACAATTTTATTGGTTAAAATCAAATATATATTGATTACTATAATCCAATTATATAATCATTATAAATTATCGGTAAAATCCAAATATATTGATTACTATAATCAAATTATATAATCAACTATAAATGAGGGGTAAAATTCAAATATATTGATTACTATAATCCAATTATATAATCAAATATAAATGAAGTAGTTTGAATACAGTCCAACTGTTTAATTAAAACAACAATAAATATTAGTCCAACTAATATATAATTTATTTGACGAATGATATTTGATTGAGCGTGTATGGTAAGTAACTAAACGAATATTGCAAATCTAATACGCCTCCCACTATTTTTTCGGCGAGCCTCTAACCCTCTGTGGAGTACTCGGGAAACCTAGTTTCCTAGTGGGCTAGGATCCCGTTAAATAACACAGAATCTTGACTTTGGCCAACAAATTGTATGATACTTAACTAGGTAGATCTCTAAGATCAATTGGATCCCATCCAATTCCTAGATCCAGTAGGTGGACATCCAAGTCCGAAACATATATCTTATATATGCCAATATATCGAATATATTACCTAACCTTTTTCCTATGAATCAACTAAGCCTTGGCTTTGGCACAACAAACTTAATGATCCCAGTTAAGCGGAACCCATTGACATGGAAAACTTCGTAATCAATGTCGATGGACAATAAGTGATCTTGACTTTGGCCAACAAATCACGACTTGGACAAGACACCGATATGGAACAAAACTCTCATGATTCAAACACATCCGCAATTGACAAAGGTCTTGACTTTGGCCAACAAACCAATGCCAACTTTGGATCTTGAGTAAGAATCACTCAACAGAAGGAAAAACGCTTAATATGTTTTAAGGGTTTTTCACGTGCAAATTGGCAACCAATTTATTATCTTTGTTAAGGTCTCATCATCATACACCCTTAAACATGCATTCTAAACACATAATAAAGCGCGTATGAATAAATTAATAATGATATACGGATGGATATGTCACAAATTGTTCCTAGAACAAATCACTCCATTTCCTCTCCCCGGCTAGAACTATTCTAACTTCTACCCAATTACTTAATACAATAAATAAACCTCATTTACATTGAGGGGAATTGGTGATAGAGAAATACAAGAATAAGGAGATAAAAGGCTGGACACGCAGGTCCAATGTAAATAAATTCTAAATTTATTACAATTTCCAAAATTGCCCTCGCCCTTCTAATATCAATCTGATATACATTATTCATACAACACATTCATGTATTCATACAAATCATGTTATTCAATCAATCTAATCTAATTAATTAATCTTTGAATTAATGACCATCCAATGTTCAAACAACGATTTGATTTGCACGAGTCCAACTCGTTTAAGAATAAATACTTAAAGTACGTATTCTTGAATTATATCGAACTACAACTTTAAATCCAATTTATTTGTATTCAATACTAATTCCAAATTACATATTTACACTTACTTATAAGCCTTAAAGACTTGGATTCTGAATCAATCTTAATGGGTCTCAAAGGCCCAATAACATCCAATGTCATTTCAATTAAAGTCCAATGGGCTTTTAATTGATTCTTAAGGCATGGGCTTTGGCCATAATGGATCAAACCCAAAATGCCAAGGCCCAATAGGAATCACCTTATTGCCAACAAATCAATTTAGGCCCATTAGGCCTAATTAAATTCTTTAATGGGCCAAGAGATATATTTGGACTTTATGGAATTGGTTTTGGGCCCAATTGGATCCAATCCAAAAGTCCAAAACCAGAACTTAGTCAAACCAAGCCATTAAGCCCAAATACACACTTTTAGCCCAATTCATAATTAAAGGCTTATTAACATAATTATAATATTCCAAATATCACAATTACTTTAATTAAAGTGTATTAGCCATGATTAATTAATTAAACTCAATATTTCCAAAATACCAATTAACTTAATTAATCATGCTTAATCCATCAATTATGCTTAACATAAATTGAAGCCAAAATTCATCATTTCATGCTCAACACAAAATTGAATCCAAAACACATCATTTCATGCTCAACATGCTCTTTGATTTTAACATAAACTTTATTGAAATTGATTCCAATCCAATCAAACCAACAATCAACATTTAAACATGCATTTAAACACATCATTCATGTTACAAAAAATCAAAAACTGCAGTGGACTGCAATGTAATTTCGGCCACACTAAGGGGAATTTAAAATTTTGATCCAATCAATTTTCTCAAATCTAATCATGCACAACTCTAAGTTAACATAATCTAAGCATGCTCAAAGCATCAATTTGAAGAAATCATGCTCAAAACACAAAAGCCCCAAATTTTAGACTCAAGAACCCTAAAATTTTCATGCTTAAAATTGGCTCTTGATACCATTGTTAGTGTTCCTAGAACATGCCAAGGATCTAATAAGCATGAAAACATACGATAAAATCATTATAAGTTGCCGAATATACTTACAATGAAGGATTTGAGCTTTTAAATTTAGAAGAGATCTCCAAGATCCAAGCTTTGAGTGGTGATTCCAACCCTTGAGTTAGTTTCCCTATCACCTTGGTTGATTTGTTGAAGTGCTAGCTAACTTGATTTTGCCACAAAATCAAAAAGAGAGGAGCGCAAGTTCACGCCCTTCTAGAGGTTTTTAGGGTTTCATATTTGTTCCAAGTGTGTTTTGTGTGATGCCTACACAAATGAGAGAGAGAGAAGGGTTTTGGTAAAAGCTAATTTACCCTTTTCACCTAAACAAGGTGGTTGGGTAAATGGTTTTGCCAAAACAATTCCAAGGAGTTGGATGGTGGGTGGCTTGGCATAAATGCCAACTACCCTCCCAACTACCACATGTGAAGTGGGCCCCACGTTTGAATTCAAAATTCAAATGTCTCTACGAACATTTGCCGCGGCTCGGTTTCGTTTAATCTTATTAAACGAACTTTCATCGCCAAATAATAAATCTAATTTAATTAAATAATGATGCCTCGCAAATATATTACGAACGTCGTCTACGAATTAATTCTAAATTAATTTTCGTTCGTTCGCATTAAAGTCCAACTTTAATTTCATAATGAAATCCAATTCATATTAATATATCCGATATATTAATTTTAGCCCATACGAATAAATTAAATAGAAAAATCAAATTTAACTATTAAATTTTTTACCGATTAATTCCAAATTAATCGCGATCTCTCTCTTTCGAACACATTTAATCACAGATTAATTTTCTCCATTTTAATTAATCCCAGATTAATTCTCTCTCTTAATTAATCCCAGATTAATTCTAATTTAAATCAACTGTCATCGGTGAATCTTTGGGAAGCGACCCAAAAGATCCATGGATATGTTGGCAGTAAATACGGTCATCGGATTATCCGAATACGTGCGTACCTCGTACCACGTGCTTACCGATTTACAAGACATGGTTGGCTTCTAGCAAAGCACCATGCCTACCCAATTCTCCAGAAATATTCTTACTGGAATATGTAATCTATGTCAGGCGTAGTATCTGTAGTATTGCGTATGTCGATCCAGTATCGAATGTCACGTGCTAGGCCTGAGACTGGAACTGTGTCTGCCCCGTACGAAGCACATGTCGGATTTCTGGTAACTAGTCTCTATAATCGGATATACATGACCTAGTCATAATATCCCGATGACTGCAGTACTTAAGAGCACTAGTACCGTATCCCACGTGACATCATCTCCACTATGACTGGAGTGATACTTCCGTCTTGACATCACACCCAATACACTACGATTCTCAATATACCTAGCAGAGGCATACACAAAACCGGTTAAAGCCCTGGACGACCAAAACTAAAGCATACCGATTGTCGCAAGTATTAGCGGTGCAAGTCTCAGGTTAAGACCAAATACATCTACCCTGATTTCGGACTTCCATGGACACATAGTCATACTACCAATGGAATTCTGAGGGGTCTATCCAGAGCGAAGCTGTTTTCCGTACCATCGGTAAAATACAACCTCCTATTACACTTGCATGAGTATCCTATACCCAAATATATGAGAACTATGCCGTTATGATCTCACATAACACGCACAAGTGTAATACTAGTCTATTCCGCATTATCGATGTCCAGTCTCGATAATACTACGACTATGGATATTTAATGATTAATCCTTCGAGGACTGATACTGTCTCATATCATCTCAATCCAGGAATTAATCGTAGGGACCTCCTATCATTTATACATTTAGGTGATCTAATCACAAATGATAAGAGTGCAATCTCCTTATCATATATTTAATTTGTACAACAACACCATGATCTGTATAAATAGTGACGCTATGGGTCATAACTATCCAACAGGTACATCTGTCGAACATTAGGTGTCACAGATGATTGCTGACTTCGATAAGCTAGGTTAGCTGGGTATTACCTACGTGGCCGAGACTAACAAAGATTTGATCTTATAGTCTATACCCGAAAGTTGGGACAGGTTCATTGTGAATCAAGAGTAAACTCTTGGAGAGTTGATGGCTATACTCTAGGAAGCAAAGCCAAAGCTTCTAAAAGTGGCAAAGGCAAAATCATCACAGTCTTCTAAGAAGACAAAGGACATACCCCAGATGTCTGCCTAAACTGTGGCAAACGGGGTCACTGGAAGCGTGACTGCCGTATGGACAAGGCAGACATGAAGGAGTTGAAGAGGGTCAAGGCTCCGACTTCAAACATGTTTGTCATAAACATGTTCACTATTAGTTTCAAAATTGGATTTTGATACTAAGTATTGTACATAAATATGTGCTGATGTGCAGAATCTGCTGATTAGCAGGATACTGACTTCAGTTGAGATTGATCTGCGAATTAGAAACGGGACGAGAGTCGCTGTTTTAACCGTAGAAACCTAAGTTTAGGAACTACCCTTTGGGTGTGTACTTAAATTAGGAAACTGTTAAAATGTACCTATTTTGACTAGAAACATTATCTTTATATCATAGTATAATCTGTTGCGGATATACCTTTATATTCTAGAACACTGAAGTGTTTAATTTTATAAAGATGATATTGAGATAACACATTAGATGTGAATAAAAAATATTTATATTTTGAATATAATTGAATCTCAAACATATAACATGACAAACAAATAGCTCAAACTCATTAATCAAATGAGACTTATTTGTGGCATTGTTGTCTGGGACACATTAAACAAGACTCGTATATCCACACTTTTGAAGAGTGGATACTAGGACGGATTTGATTCTATTCAAATGATGTCTACGAATCTAGTTTATTAGGCAAAATGCCTAAAACACCTTTTACTTGGTAAAGGTAAAAGTGTCACCGATCTCTTAGCCCTCGTTCATAGTGACGTAAGTGGGCCCATATCTAGCTAGGCTAGAGGTGGATATGAATACTTCACAACTTTTAAGGATGTGGCATCGCGTTATGGTTATGTGTTTCTTGTGAAACACGAGTCAGAAACTTTTAGAGTTTCGACACGAAGTAGACAGACAGATCGACTAAAGTATTAAAACATTATGATTAGACCATGATGGAAATACTTAAGCAATAAGTTTCTCAAATAATTGAAAGAGTATAGTATTCTTTCAATGTGGACTCCTCCCGGAACACCTCAATTGACGGTGTGTCCGAACAGAGAAACCAAATTTTGTTGGACATGATAAGGTTAATTATGAGTCGCTCTGAGCTACCATTTTCCTTCAAGGGATACGCATTAAACAGTGCAAAACTTATTTTGAATAAGGTTCCATAAAAATCTGTTATACAGAGTTCATATTAGATATGAACAGAAAAGAAACTGGGTTTTCTCATTCCTGATGATTTGGGTATGCTAGGCATATGTTTGGATGATACCAAACTAGAACCCAAATCGGATAAGTGCCTAATTTGTAGGTTATCCTAGGTAAACCAAAGTATAGTACTTATACAACTCACAAGAGAACAATTTAATTGTTGCTCGCCATGTAGTTTTCCTAAGAGGAATACCTATATGCAGTGGTAAGTGGGAGGAAAGTAAAACTCGATGAAAATCGGAGTAATACTGTTCCAGACACCGAGTCCTAATGGAACATAAATAGTTCATCAAGGATTAAACTGTACCACAATCTTCAAATACATAAGAACCGCATAAGTCGGAGAACGTCAGAAAACAACCTGGGAGGTATGGGTTTCTGATCTCACCTCAAGTAGATGTCAATCTTTTTTAGGAACATGAACTGACTACATATGAGGAAGTGATACAAGGTATCGAATCCCTGTTATGGCAAAGTGCCATGATGTCCGAAATGGATTCCATGTATACCAACTAAGTTTGGACACTGGTTGATGTACCGAAATGGATTATGCCTATTGGTACTATATGAGTCTTCAAGGAAGACATACATGGATGGCAACATACCAATGTACTAAGCTAGGCTTATACCGAAAAGGTATCGTTATCAATATTGTATCAATTACGACGAAACCTTTTAACTGTTGCTATGGTTAAATCCATTTGGATAATGCTTGCTAATGCTGCATGTTTCATTTATGAAATATGGCAGCTGAATGTCAAAATCGCTTTCCATAAACGGAAACCTTTTGGAGGATGTTTACAAAATCCTGACGGTTTTGTCATACCTAAACAAGCAAACAATGTTTACAAGTTAATTCGATCCATTTATGGATTGAAGCAAGCATTGCTTTCTTGGAACTATCATTTTGATGTAATCATAATGGTATATGATTTAATTCAAAACGAAAATGATTCTTGTGTATATAAAGAGGTTAGTGGGAGCGCACTGACAATGACTGTCCTATATAATGATGACATATCATTTCTTGGAAATGACATTCCCATAATACAATCGGTGAAAGTTTGGCTTTCATGAAAAATTCTCCGTAGAATACTTGGGAGAGACAACATTTATTCTAGGAATAAGGATCTACTGGGATAGATCTAAAAGTTGTTGGCACTCTCCGAGAACTCGTACATTGAAATATATGTACGTGACCTGGTGTCTCATATACTTTGAGCATATGGAGTCACAATCAGGCCAATCCAAGTGATAGTCATTGGATTGATGTTAAGAACATCCTTAAGTATCTTAGATGAACTAAGGATGCTTTCTTAAGTTATGGAGAAGGAGAACTTGAAGTGACTGGGTTCACTATTGCAAGTTTCCTAACCGATAAAAATGACTATAAGTCGTAATAAAGGATACTATATAGTTTGAATAACGGAACAGTGAGCAAGTAATCTTCCAAGCAAGATACTGTTACCGAATAAACAACAAAAGTGGATTATTGCTGCAGCTGAGGCAGCAATAGAAGCCATTTGGATCTTTATAATCCTAATTGGATTAGGAGTAGTTCTGTTAGCAGCTGAGCTAGGCTACAGCATAGGCTAACGAATTAATGGTCTCATCAATGATCTAAGTATATACTTCAACTATTCATCTGATTCGTTCGGATCATACATCGTGGCGATGTGATGATCGAATAAATCGCATCAGATGATAACTTTGCAAATCCACTGACGAAAGCATTTTCTCAGCAGAAATTTGAGCGAACCGTACATAGTTCAAGTGTAGGACACTTGAGTGATTGGCTATAGGCCAAGTGGGAGATTGTTAGACAATTATGACCAATAGCATCACCATTTGTACAGAATATGGTGTTGTTGTACAAATTAACTATGTGACAAAGGCAATTGCTCTTTTATCATTTGTTATTAGATTACCAAGATATATAAATGATAAAAGGTCCTTATGATTAATTCCGGATTGAGATGATATGAGATAGTATCAATCCACTAAGGTTTAATCATTAAAATATCCCTAGTTGTAGTATTATCGAGATTGGACATCGATAATGCGGAATAGACTAGTATTACACTTGTGCGCGTTGTGGGAGCATAACGGCATAGTTCTCATATATTTGGGTATAAGATACTCATGCAAGTGTAATAGGAGGTTGTGTTTACTGATGGTACGAAATCATATTCGCTCTGGATTGACCCCTTGAATTCCATTGGTAGTATGACTATGTGTCTATGGAAGTTTGAATTAGGGTAGGTGTATTTGGTCTTAACCTAAGACTTGCACCGCTAATACTTGCGATAATCAATATACTTTGGTTTTGGTCGTCCAGGGCTTTAATCGGTTCTGTGTACGCCTCTTCTGGGTATATTAAGAATCGTAGTGTATTGGGTGTGATGTCAAGACGGAAGTATCACTCCAGTCATATGAAGATGAAGGTCACGTAGGATACGGAACTGGTGCTCTTATATACTGTAGTCATCGGGATAATATGACTAGGTCATGATTATCCGATTATAGAGACTAGTTACCAGAGATCCGACATATGCTTCGTACGGGGAAGACACAATTCCAGCCTCAGGCCTAGCACATGACATCCGATACTGGATCGTTATACGCAATACTATGTATACTACGCCTGATATAGATTACATATTCCTTTAAGAATATTTCTGGAGAATTGAGTAGGCACGGCGCTTTGCTAGAAGCCAACCATGTCTTGTAAATCGGTAAAAACGTAGTACTAGGTACGTACGTGTTCGGATAGTCCGACGACTGGATTTACTGCCAATATATCTGGGGATCTCATGGGTCGCTTCCCGAAGATTCACCGATGATGTATAACTCGCACATAATTAATCTGGGATTAATTATAAGAAAAATTAATCTATGATTAATTACCGAGATATTTTATCTAGGATAAAATATTATTTAAGAGATAGAACGATTAATTTGGAATTAATCGATAGAATAATATATTCGATATATTATACGAAATTAGATTTGATCAATAGAGACTTATTTGTGGCATTGTTGTCTAGGACACAATTAAACGAGACTCGTATATCCACACTTTTGAAGAGTGGGTACTAGGACTGGTTTGACTATTCAAATAAGGTCTGCGAATCTAGTTTATTAGGTAAGGTACCTAAAATACTATTTACTTGGTAATAGTATAAGGGCCACCGATCTGTTAGCCCTATTCATGGTGAAGTTAGTGGGCCCATATCTAGCTAGACTAGATGTGAACATGAATATTTCGTGACCTTGACGGATGTAGCATCACGTTATGGTTATGTGTTTCTTTTGAAGAACACAGATCGTAAACTTTAGAGTTTCGACACGAAATAAAAAAAAACAGATCGGCTATAGTATTATTCCGCCACGGTAAGACCGTAATGGAAAATACTTAAGCAGTAAGTTTCGTACGTACATGAAATAATATGGTATTCTTTCAGATGAGGACTCCTCCCGAGACACGTCAGTTAGACAGTGTGTCCGAACTAAAACCGAATTTTGTTGGACATGATAAGGTTTATCACGAGTCGCTCTGAGCTACTGTTTCCTTCAATAGGATATGTATTAACAGTGCAAAACCTATTTAGAATAAGGTTCCATATAAATCTGTTTGACAGATATCATATAGGATATGAACAGGGAAGAAACGAGGTTTCTCATTCCTGATAATTTGGGTATGCCAGGCATAACGTTTGGATGATACCAAACTAAAAGACCCAAATTGGATAAGTGCCAATATAGGTTATCCTAAGGGAAACCTTAAGTATAGTACTTGTAAATCTCACATGAGAATAATATGATTGTTGCTCACCAAGCAGTTTTCCTGAGAGGAATACCGATATGCAGTGGTCAGTGGGAGGATAGTGATACTCGATGAAAATTGGAGTAATACTGTTCAAGGCACGAAGTCCTTAATGGAACACGAATAGTTCATCTATGATGAATCTATACCATTAATCTTCAAATACACAAGAACTTCGTAGATAGGATAAATTCAGAAAACAACCTAGGGTATGGGTTTCTGATCTAACCTCATAAAGATGTCAATCTTATGAAGGTATACCAACCGACTACGTTTTGAGGAAGTGATACGAGGTATCAACTCCCTATTATGGCAAAGTGCCATGAATCCGAAATGGATTCCATGTATAACAACTATTTTGGATACTAGTTGTTGTACCACAAGGCATTGTGCCTATTGGTACATTAACGACTTCAAGGAAGACATACATGGAAGGCAACATACCAACGTACAAAGCTGGGCTTTTAACCGAAAGGTATCGTTATCAACATTGTGTTAATATCGGTTCAACCTTTTACCTGTTGCCATGGTAAATCCATTTTGAAGATGCTTGTTGATAACTGGGTATTTCATTTATGAAATGTGTCAGTTGCAAATCAAAATCGCTTTCCTGAAAAGGAAACCTTTTGGAGGATGCTTACAACATCCTGACGATTTTGTATAACCAACAACGAGTTTGGGTTATTCGATCCATGTTTGGATTAATGCAAACATAAGGTTCTTGGAACTGACGTTTTGAAATAATCATAATGGTTTATGATTTGACTCAAAACGAAATAATTCTTGTGTATATAAGGAGGTTAGTGGGAGGGCACTGACAGTGAAATTCCCATAAAGCAATTGTTGAAAGCTTGGCTTTCATAGAAATTCTCCGTAGAATTCTGGGGAGTAACAACCTTTATTCAAGGAATAAAGATCTACTGGGATAGATTTGGAGTTGTTAACACTCTCTGGGAAATTGTACATTTAAAATGTACTTGATAGGGTGTCTCATACGCTTCGAGCATATGGAGTCACGATCAGATCAATCCAAGTGATAGTCACTGGATTGAACATTAAGAACATCTGTTAGTATCTGAGAGAACTAAAGATGTTGTCTTAAACTATGGAGAAGGACAACTTGAAGTGACTGGGATCACCGCTGCAAGTTTCCAAACAATTAAATACTACGGTACTATAAAGTTTGAATAACGGGACAGTGAGCTGGAAATATTCCGAGCGAGATAACTGTTGCCGAATAAACAACAAATGCGGATTATTGATGCAGCTGAGGCAGCAATAGAAGCCATTTGGATCGAAAATAAATCTAATTAGATTAGATATAGTTCTTTTAGCAGCTGAGCTAGGCGTCAGCACAGACTAAGGAATTAAAGGTCTCACCGACGATCCAGATATATACTTCTATATCATCTGATTCGTTCGGATCATACATCGTGGCGATGTGATGATCGTGTAAATCGCGTCAGACGATAATCAAACAAATCCGCTGACGAAAACCTTTCCTCAGCAATTTGAGCGAACCGTACATAGTTCGGGTGTGGGACACTTGAGTGACTGGCTATGTGCCAAGTGGGAGATTGTTGGACAAAATGACCCATAGCGTCACTATTTGCACATATCATGTGTTGTTGTTGTAGCAAATTAACTATGTGACAAGGAAATTGCACTCTCATCATTTGTGATTAGATCACCATAGATATATAAATGAAGAGAGGTCCCTATGATTAGTTCCTGGACTGAGAATGATATGAGACAGTATCGGTCCCCGAAGGATTAATTATTAAATATCCCTAGCCGGAGTATTATCGAGACTTGACATCGATAATGCGGAATAGGCTAGTATTGCACTTGTGTGCGTTGTGAGGGCACAACTGCATAGTTCTCATATATATAAGTATTGGATACTTATGCAAGTGCGATAGGAGGTCGTGTTTCACCGATGGTACAGGAAACAGCTTCGCTCTGGATAGACCCCTCGGAATCCCATTGGTATTATGACTATGTGTCTATGGGAGGCCGAAATCAAGGTAGGTGTGTATAGTCTTAACCTGAGACTTACATCGCTAATACTTACGATAATCGATAGACTTTGGTCTTGGTGGTACAGGCTTTAACCGGTTCTGCGTACACCACTTCTGGGTTTATCAGAGAGTCGTAGTGTATTGGGTGTGATGTCAAGACGGAAGTATCACTTCTGTCATATTGGAGATGATGTCACGCAGGATACGGTACTAGTGCTCTTGAATGTGGCGCAACCAATCGGGATATTGTGACCAGGTCATGAATATCCGATTATAGAGACTATGTTACCAGGCATCCGATATGTGCTTCGGACGGGGTAGACACTTATCCACCCCCCCTAGCACGTGACTATCCGATACTGGGCCGATGCACACAATACAATCGTATACTACGCTTGATAACAGATCTTAATATTCTTAAATGGATATTTCCGGAGAATTGGGAAGACTTGGTGCTTTGCTAGGAGTGACCTTGTCTCGTAAATCGGTAAAACGTAGTACTTGGTACGTACGTGATTCGGATACTCCGACGACCGTATTTACTACCAACTTATCCGGGGATCTCATGGGTCGCTTCCCGATAATCCACCGATGACGCACAACTCGCACTCTTGAATAATCTGGGATTATATAGAGAGAGAGAAAATTAATCTAGGATTAATTAGAGGGATATTTTATCTAGGATAAAATATCATCTAGAGAGAGATAACGATTAATTTGGAATTAATCGAAGAATTAATATATTCGATATATTAAACGAAATTAGATTTCGACGCGGAATTAAAATTAGATTTTAATTCGGGCGAACGAATTAATTTAGAATTAATTCGTTAGCGACGTGAATAGTGAATTCGCTAGGCGTAATCATTTAATTACGACGCAACGGAAATTTCGTTAATTTGGAATTAACGAACCCGAGCCCGAGTGTGATTGCGAGCGCATTCGTATTTTGAATTCGAGTGCGGCGACGCAAGTCACATCAAGCGTCAAATCAAAAGTCACTTTGAGTGATTGATTGATTGATTGATTGATTGATTGATGGATTGATGGATTGACTTGCATCACATCACTTTATTAAAGTGACATGTGAAAAGTTGATGTAAGTTGGTGTAATAGTGTTTGGAGGGAAAAACTTTTACTTTTGATTTTATTGAAATCAATTAAGTAATTGGTTTTAATTATTTTTCTTGGAAAATATATAAAGACTTTTGGAAAAGCTTTTCACTAACTATTACACAAAATTCTTTCTCTCTCATTTCTCCTCTTCTTCTCACGCCAAACACACAAAATGTGGACTGTTTTTGAAGCCAAAAACCGTGAGCATGAGGGAAGCCAAGAGTGGGTTTTCATGGTGAAAATCCAAGTGCTAGCACACTTACGAGTCTTGCGAAGGTGGTAGGGAGGTTCGCCCATGAGCCGGGATCCGTCGGACGAGGCTTGGAGCTCCGTTTTCTCAGCTCAAATCTGAAAATTTTAGGCAGTGGACTGCACAGCTTGGGCGTCCTTGGCAGTGAATTTTTGGGCTTCATTCGTCTCCAAATCGACTCAACCGATCGATGTGAGTATTCCGCTACCTCCGTTGATGTATTCACGCATTGTTTTCATTGCTTGTTTGATCTTGGGACCTAGATTAATACCAACAATGGCATCAAGAGCTTAGGTTCAAGCATGAAAATTGTAGGGATTAAAATTTGGGTAAATTTGTTTTGAGCATGATTTGAATGAATTGATTGTTTAAGTATGCTTATAACATGTCTAATTGCATTTTGGTTGGACCAATTTGTTGAAAATTAATTTGGAATAATTTTCCCCAATTTATTCATGTTGGCCGAATCTTCAAGCATGTTTGGAAATTTGGAATTTTTTGGTTTTGATTCATTGGATGAGTTAGAATCATGTAGGATGATGTTAATTTGAAGTCAATTAGATTGAATTTTGAATTGAACATAAATCCCAAATTGCTTGTGTTGGCCGAATGAGTATGCCCTTGAATGTCTTGGATTTTGATTTTATGAACATTGGATGTGTATGAAATCATTTAGGATGTTGATTTAATGTCGATTGTGGGTTTGATTGGATTGAAACCAAATCGGATGTGAAATCCTTCCTTGGCCGACACTAAAGAAGCATGTAAATGGGTTTGATTTTTGATTAATTTGTGTTGGACACCAATTGATGAAAATGACCATGATTAATTATGTAAATTCATGTTTTAGAAATGTTGATTTGGGTAATTGATAATGTAATACACTTTGGTAATTAAATTGGGAAAATTGGATTTTTTGAATTTAATTAATTGGGCCTAATTTTGGAAATTGGACTTTAAAGTTGTAATTGGGCCTATTGGGCTTGATTTTATCAAGTTGGGTTTAGGCCAAATGGATTGGATCCAATTGGGCCCAAAACCTTAACCATAAAGCCCAAATGCGACTTAATGAACCTTTAAAGTTCAATTGGGCCTAATGGGCCAAGATTGATTTATGGGCTTATACGGTAAATCCCGGATTGGACTTTGGTTATCGGTTTGACCCGAGTTGACCAAAAGTCCACGCCTTAAGAAATCAATTAAAAGCCCATTGGAATTTAATTGAATTGACGTTGGACGTTAATCGGTCTTTGAGACGCGTTACGATTAAATTTGGACTTTAAATCGTAAAAGGTTTATTAAATAAAAGTGTAATATTTGATTTGGAATTGAATAGTGAATTAGTATTAAATACATGTTAAATTAGATTTAATGATGTAGTTTAATTTAATTCATGAATTCGTACTTTAAGTACTTATTCGCAAAAACGAGTTGACTCGAACAAAATCAAATCGTTGTTTGAACATTGGATGATCACTTAATTATCAGATTAATTAATTTGATTAGATTGATTGATAGCATGCTTATGTGTGTGAATACGTGGTTGTGTTGAATGAATAATGTATATCGGATGGATATTAGATGGGTAGGCAATTTTAGAAATTGTTGTAATAAATTCGATTTATTAAATTGGACCTGCGTGTCCAGTCTTATCACCTCTATTCTCTTTGTATTCTCTTCTCACCTATTCCCCTCAATGTAAATGAGGGTTCTTTAGAAGTGTAGTGTAGCGGGTAGAAGTAATACAAGTGCTAGCTTTAGTGAGAAATGGAGAGATTTGATCTAGGATCAATGTGTAAGTATCCATCCGCATATCATTAATATTTATTTCATACTCGCTTTATTATGTGTTTAGAATGATGTTTAAGGGTGTATGATGATGAGACCTTAACAAAGATAATTAAATTGGTAGGCAATTTGCACGCGAAAAACCCTCGTTAAATATCAAGCGTTTATTTTCCTTCCATTGAGTGATTCTTACTCAAGATCCGAGATTGGCAGGGGTTGTTGGCCAAAGTCAAGCCCTTGTCCGTCGAAGATGTGTTTTAATCACGAGGCTTTGTTCCATATCGGTGTCGTGTCCAAGTTGTGGTTTGTTGGCCAAAGTCAAGACCACTTCTTGTCCATTGACATTGATTACGAAGCTTCCATGTCAATGGGTCCGCGCTTGACTGGGATCACTAGGTTTGTTGTGCCAAAGCCAAGGCTAGTTAATTCAGAGGAAAAAGGTTAGGGTATACATTCGATGTATAGGCATATATAAGATATATGTTTGGGACTTGGATGTCCACCTACTGGATCTAGGAGTTGGATGAGATCCAATTGATCTTCGAGATCTACCTAGTTAATTATCATACAATTTGTGGCCAAAGTCAAGATGTGTGATATTTAACGGGATCCTAGCCCACTAGGAAACACGGTTTCCCGAGTACTCGACAGAGGGTTAGAGGCTCGACGAAAATAGTGGGAGGCAAGTATTGAATTTGTAAAATTCGTTCGAATACTCGCTAAACGCGCTCATCTATATTTTACTCGTCATATTAATCAAAAGTATTAGTTGGACTAATATTTTATGTTGTTTTAAAAATATATATAGTTGGACTATATACAAACTCATTCAATATATAGTTGATTTTATAATTGGATTATAGTAATCAATATAATTGAATTAAAATGATAGTTGATTTTATAATTAGATTATAGTAATCAATATTAAAATTATAGTTGATTAAATAATTGGATTACTGTAATCATTATAATAAATAGTACCTTATTAAAATTGATTAAATAGTTGGACTATTGAAATCAAGAAAGAATTGAAAAGTTGAATATTTAAAATATATAATCCTTGGATTAAATGTTTTAAATGATTTAATTTTATTGGAAATTAATAATAGGTTACTTTATTGGATAAAATAACTTGTTATATCTAGGCCCATAATTAAGCAAATAAGTAGAGCATAAAATCTTTGAAGATTTATGTGATGATGACTTTAGTGCTTAATTAAATACTTATCATAAATCTATCTTTAGATTTAAAAGTATTAAATTGCAATTAATAATTCTTAGAGAATTGATTTGACTATTCTAGAGGTGAAAAGTCAAAGTTTGCAATTGGGCGAGTTGCACAAGGTGCACATCATTTCGAAATTCCAAACCCAAGGCTTGGCTAAAGGTTTGTGAAATATTGAAAAGATAATTGACATATCCCAAAGTGACTACATTTGGATATGGAAGACACGAAGGAATTAAGGAAAGGGCGAGGCTCTAACTTTAAAATATTTGTCAAAGTTATGTTCACTCTAGTATTGAAATTGGATTTTAAATACTTAGTGTGGTACATAAAAATATTGTATTGATGTTCAGAATCCGCTATGAGCTGGATACTGACTTCAAGCCGAAATTTCTGCGAATCGGAAACGGGATGAAAGTCGCTGTTTCGACCGTAGATACCTAAGTTTAGGAACTACCCTTCAGGTATGTACTTAAATTAGGAAATGTTATGATGTAACTAGTTTGACTAGAGACATTATCTCTATATCAGTGTTTAATCCGTTGCGGATAGAACCTTTATATTATAGAACACTAAGTGTTTTATTATATAAGATGGTACTGAGATAAATACATTAGATGTAAATAACAGAATTTATATTTAGAATATAATAAAATCTCAAACATATAAAAATGACAAATAAATAGCTCAAATTGATTTGATCAATAGAGACTTATTTGTGGCATTGTTGTCTAGGACATAATTAAACGAGACTCGTATATCCACACTTTTGAAGAGTGGGTACTAGGACTGGTTTGACTATTCAAATAAGGTCTGCGAATCTAGTTTATTAGGTAAGGTACCTAAAATACTATTTACTTGGTATAGTATAAGGGCCACTGATCTGTTAGCCCTATTCATGGTGAAGTAGTGGACCCATATCTAGCTAGACTAGATGTGAACATGAATATTTCGTGACCTTGACGGATGTAGCATCACGTTATGGTTATGTGTTTCTTTTGAAGAACACAGATCGTAAACTTTAGAGTTTCGACACGAAATAAAAAAACAGATCGGCTATAGTATTATTCCGCCACGGTAAGACCGTAATGGAAAATACTTAAGCAGTAAGTTTCGTACGTACATGAAATAGTATGGTATTCTTTCAGATGAGGACTCCTCCCGAGACACGTCAGTTAGACAGTGTGTCCGAACTAAAACCGAATTTTGTTGGACATGATAAGGTTTATCACGAGTCGCTCTGAGATATTGTTTCCTTCAATAGGATATGTATTAACAGTGCAAAACCTATTTAGAATAAGGTTCCATATAAATCTGTTTGACAGATATCATATAGGATATGAACATGGAAGAAACGAGGTTTCTCATTCCTGATAATTTGGGTATGCCAGGCATAACGTTTGGATGATACCAAACTAAAAGACCCAAATTGGATAAGTGCCAATATAGGTTATCCTAAGGGAAACCTTAAGTATAGTACTTGTAAATCTCACATGAGAACAATATGATTGTTGCTCACCAAGCGGTTTTCCTGAGAGGAATACCGATATGCAGTGGTCAGTGGGAGGATAGTGATACTCGATGAAAATCGGAGTAATACTGTTCAAGGCACGAAGTCCTTAATGGAACACGAATAGTTCATCTATGATGAATCTATACCATTAATCTTCAAATACACAAGAACTTCGTAGATAGGATAAAGTCAGAGAAAAAACCTAGGGTATGGGTTTCTGATCTAACCTCATAAAGATGTCAATCTTATGAAGGTATACCAACCGACTACGTTTTGAGGAAGTGATACGAGGTATCAACTCCCTATTATGGCAAATGCCATGAATCCGAAATGGATTCCATGTATAACAACTATTTTGGATACTAGTTGTTGTACCACAAGGCATTGTGCCTATTGGTACATTAACGACTTCAAGGAAGACATACATGGAAGGCAACATACCAACGTACAAAGCTGGGCATTTGACCGAAAGGTATCGTATCAACATTGTGTTAATAACGGTTCAACCTTTTACTGTTGCCATGGTAAATCCATTTTGAAGATGCTTGTTGATAAATGCGTATTTCATTTATGAAATGTGTCAGTTGCAAATCAAAATCGCTTTCTGAAAAAGGGAACCTTTTGGAGGATGCTTACAACATCCTGACGATTTTGTATAACCAACAAACGAGGTTTGCGGTTATTCGATCCATGTTTGGATTAATGCAAGCATAAGGTTCTTGGAACTGACGTTTTGAAATAATCATAATGGTTTATGATTTGACTCAAAACGAAATAATTCTTGTGTATATAAGGAGGTTAGTGGGAGGGCACTGACAGTGAAATTCCCATAAAGCAATTGTTGAAAGCTTGGCTTTCATAGAAATTCTCCGTAGAATTCTGGGGAGTAACAACCTTTATTCAAGGAATAAAGATCTACTGGGATAGATTTGGAGTTGTTAACACTCTCTGGGAAATTGTACATTTAAAATGTACTTGATAGGGTGTCTCATACGCTTCGAGCATATGGAGTCACGATCAGATCAATCCAAGTGATAGTCACTGGATTGAACATTAAGAACATCTGTTAGTATCTGAGAGAACTAAAGATGTTGTCTTAAACTATGGAGAAGGACAACTTGAAGTGACTGGGATCACCGCTGCAAGTTTCCAAACAATTAAATACTACGGTACTATAAAGTTTGAATAACGGGACAGTGAGCTGGAAATATTCCGAGCGAGATAACTGTTGCCGAATAAACAACAAATGCGGATTATTGCTGCAGCTGAGGCAGCAATAGAAGCCATTTGGATCGAAAATAAATCTAATTAGATTAGATATAGTTCTTTTAGCAGCTGAGCTAGGCGTCAGCACAGACTAAGGAATTAAAGGTCTCATCGACGATCCAGATATATACTTCTATATCATCTGATTCGTTTGGATCATACATCGTGGCGATGTGATGATCGTGTAAATCACGTCAGACGATAATCAAACAAATCCGCTGACGAAAACCTTTCCTCAGCAATTTGAGCGAACCGTACATAGTTCGGGTGTGGGACACTTGAGTGACTGGCTATGTGCCAAGTGGGAGATTGTTGGACAAAATGACCCATAGCGTCACTATTTGCACAGATCATTGTGTTGTTGTAGCAAATTAACTATGTGACAAGGAAATTGCACTCTCATCATTTGTGATTAGATCACCATAGATATATAAATGAAGAGAGGTCCCTATGATTAGTTCCTGGAATGAGAATGATATGAGACAGTATCGGTCCCCGAAGGATTAATCATTAATAATCCCTAGCCGGAGTATTATCGAGACTGGACATCGATAATGCGGAATAGGCTAGTATTGCACTTGTGTGCGTTGTGAGGGCACAACTGGCATAGTTCTCATATATATAAGTATTGGATACTTATGCAAGTGCGATAGGAGGTCGTGTTTCACCGATGGTACGGGAAACAGCTTCGCTCTGGATAGACCCCTCGGAATCCCATTGGTATTATGACTATGTGTCTATGGGAGGCCGAAATCAAGGTAGGGGTGTATAGTCTTAACCTGAGACTTACATCGCTAATACTTACGATAATCGATAGATTTGGTCTTGGTGGTACAGGCTTTAACGGTGGTCTGCGTACACCACTTCTGGGTTTATCAGAGAGTCGTAGTGTATTGGGTGTGATGTCAAGACGGAAGTATCACTTCTGTCATATTGGAGATGATGTCAGGCAGGATACGGTACTAGTGCTCTTGAGTGTTGCGCAACCAATCGGGATATTGTGACCAGGTCATGAATATCCGATTATAGAGACTATGTTACCAGGCATCCGATATGTGCTTCGGACGGGGTAGACACTTATCCAGCCCCAGCCCTAGCACGTGACTATCCGATACTGGGCCGATGCACACAATACAATCGTATACTACGCTTGATAACAGATCTTAATATTCTTAAATGGATATTTCCGGAGAATTGGGAAGACTTGGTGCTTTGCTAGGAGTCGACCTTGTCTCGTAAATCGGTAAAATGTAGTACTTGGTACGTACGTGATTCGGATACTCCGACGACCGTATTTACTACCAACTTATCCGGGGATCTCATGGGTCGCTTCCCGATAATCCACCGATGACGCACAACTCGCACTCTTGAATAATCTGGGATTATATAGAAGAGAGAGAAAATTAATCTAGGATTAATTACAGAGATATTTTATCTAGGATAAAATATCGTCTAGAGAGAGATAACGATTAATTTGGAATTAATCAAAGAATTAATATATTCGATATATTAAACGAAATTAGATTTCGACGCGGAATTAAAATTAGATTTTAATTCGGGCGAACGAATTAATTTAGAATTAATTCGTTAGCGACGTGAATAGTGAATTCGCTAGGCGTAATCATTTAATTACGACGCAACGGAAAGTTCGTTAATTTGGAATTAACGAACCCGAGCCCGAGTGTGATTGCGAGCGCATTCGTATTTCGAATTTGAGTGCGGCGACGCAAGTCACATCAAGCGTCAAATCAATCGTCACATCAAGCGTCAAATCAAAAGTCACTTTGAGTGATGATTGATTGATTGATTGATTGATGGATTGATGGATTGACTTGCATCACATCACTTTATTAAAGTGACATGTGAATAGTTGATGTAAGTTGGTGTAATAGTGTTTGGAGGAAAAACTTTTAATTTGATTTTATTTAAATCAATTAGTAATTGGTTTTAATTATTTTTCTTGGAAAATATATAAAGCCTTTTGGAAAAGCTTTTCACTAACTATTACACAAAATTCTTTCTCTCTCATTTTCCTCTTCTTTTTTCTCACGCCAAAACACACAAAATGTGGACTGTTTTTGAAGCCAAAAACCGTGAGCATGAGGGAAGCCAAGAGTTGGTTTTCATGGTGAAAATCCAAGTGCTAGCACTTACGAGTCTTGCGAAGGTGGTAGGGAGGTTCGCCCATGAGCCGGGATCCGTCGGACGAGGCTTGGAGCTCCGTTTTCTCAGCTCAAATCTGAAAATTCTAGGCAGTGGACTGCACAGCTTGGGCGTCCTTGGCAGTGAATTTTTGGGCTTCATTCATCTCCAAATCGACTCAACCGATCGATGTGAGTATTCTGCTACCTCCGTTGATGTATTCACGCATTGTTTTCATTGCTTGTTTGATCTTGGGACCTAGATAATACCAACATTAATTACGTCGAAATGAAAAATTCGTTAATTCGGAATTAGCGAACCCGAGCCCTGGAGTGTTTGCGGGCCCACTTGCATTTCAAATCAAGTGGGGCCCACAAGTCACATCATTAGTCATTCAAGTGATAGATGTCTTGTCACTTTAGTGATATGAGTTAGTCACTTGTGATTGATGGGGGTGGTTGGAAGGCTATTGCCTTGTACCTTTTTGGAAAAGTGTGTATTATGTATTTGATTTTTGAAAAATAAAACACAAAAAAAAAAAAAAAAAAACTCACACTTCTCTCTTCTCTTCATTTTTCGGCCTAGGGCCATTCTGTTAGGTTTTTTTCTAGGTCCCAAGATCAAACAAGACATGAAATACATGTGTGAATACATCAAAGGAGGTAGCGGAATACTCACATCGATTGGTTGGGACGAATCGCAACAACGAAATTGATTTTTCCCTTGCAAAAACGCAACTGCAGTGCAGTCCACTGCCTTGACAGTTTCAGTTTTGAGTCAGTTTGAAGCTGGGCGTCGAATCTTCGTCAAATGGTTCCCGACTCATGGTGAACCTCCCTAACACCGAATCTCGCTAGTCGCGTAAGTGTGCTGCACTTGTGTTTTGCAACAAAACACACTCATTGCCTCCCTTGAAGCTCACGACAGTGAGCTGTGAAGAAGAAGAAAAACAGCCATTTTTGGGCGTGAGAAAGAGAGAGGAGAGATGGAGAGAAAATGTGTAATTGGTTGCCAAAAGATTTTCCAAAACCTTTATATATTTTCCAAGAAAATACATTAAACAATTACCAAAATAATTCATTAAATAATTAAATGGTAAAGTCTCAACCAACTTCACTATTTCATCTACTTCCATCTACTATTGAATGTCACTTTATTAAAGTGACTTGATGTGTGTCATCACTCAATCAATCAATCACATCACTCAAAGTGACTTTTGATTTGACGCTTGATGTGACGAATGATTTGACGCTTGATGTGACTTGCGTTGCCGCACTCGAATTCGAAATACGAATGCGCTCGCAATCACACTCGGGCTCGGGTTCACTAATTCTCAATTAGCTATTTTCCGTCGCGTCGTAATTAAATGATTACGCCTAGCGAATTCACTATTCACGTCGCTAACGAATTAATTCTAAATTAATTCGTTCGCCCGAATTAAAATCTAATTTTAATTCCGCGTCGAAATCTAATTTCGTTTAATATATCGAATATATTAATTTACCGATTAATTCTAAATTAATCATTCTCTCTCTTTAGACGATATTTTATCCTAGATAAAATATCTCCGTAATTAATCCTAGATTAATTTTCTCTCTCTTCTATATATAATCCCAGATTATTAATGAGTGCGAGTTATGCGTCATCGGTGCATTATCGAGAAGCGACCCATGAGATCCCCGAATAAGTTGGCAGTAAATACGGTCGTCGGAGTATCCGAATCACGTACGTACCAAGTACTACGTTCTACCAATTTACGAGACAAGATCGGCTTCTAGCAAAGCACGAAGTCTACCCAATTCTCCGGTCATATTCATCTAAGAATATTTAAGATCTATATCAAGCGTAGTATACCAAGTATCGTGTATATTGGCCCAGTATCGGATAGTCACGTCCTAGGGCTGGGGCTGGATAAGTGTCTGCCCCGTCCGAAGCACATGTTGGATGTCTGGTAACTAGTCTCTATAATCGGATATACATGACCTTGTCATAATATCCCGATGGCCGGCCAGCACTTAAGAGACTAATACCGTATCCTGTGTGACATCATCTCCACTATGACTGGAGTGATACTTACGTCTTGACATCACACCCAATACTCTACGATTCTCAATATACCCAGCATTGGCGTACACAGAACCGGTTAGAGTCCTAGACGACCTCAACTAAAGTATATTGATTGTCGTAGCATTGCGGTGTAAGTCTCAGGTTAAGACCACACACACCTACCCTGATGTCGGACTCCCATAGACACATAGTCATAATACCAATGGGATTCCGAGGGGTCTATCCAGAGCGAAGCTATTTCCCGTACCATCGGTGAAACACAACCTCCTATCGCACTCCATGAGTATCCAATACCCAAATATATGAGAACTATGTGTTGTGCCCTCACAACGCACAAGTGCAATACTAGCCTATTCCGCATTATCGATGTCCAGTCTCGATAATACTACGACTAGGGATATTTAATGATTAATCCTTCGTGGACTAATACTGTCTCATATCATTCTCAATCCTGGAACTAATAATATGGAACTCTCTTCATTTATATATCTAAGGTGATCTAATCACAAATGATGAGAGTGCAATTTCCTTGTCACATAGTTAATTTGTACAACAACACTATGATCTATACAAATAGTGATGCTATGGGTCATATTATCCAACAATCTCCCACTTGGCACATAGCCAGTCACTCAAGTGTCGTACACCCGAACTATGTACGGTTCGCTCAAATTGCTGAGAAAAGGTTTTCGTCAGCGGATTTTCAAGATTATCGTCTGACGCGATTTATACGATCACCACATCGCCAC
>SKCR01004533.1:0-26547 GCA_019454045.1 Zanthoxylum bungeanum | reverse complement strand
GCGAAATAATAAAATAACGATAAATAGACAAAAAGATAATCAAAATAAATGCGAAATAATAAAATAACGATGAAAGTGAATAAATAAATAAAAAGATAAATAACAAAAGGCCGAAGAAAAAAAAAATGTGACCAGAAATTTGGCCGTTTTTAATGTAGGACTTCGCATACCCGGCTGGACGTATTTCACGTCCAACTAGGCTGCAGCGTCCGGAACTATAAAAACAAATGTAGTAAGGGTGCCCTCAGGTCTTACCTTTTAAGTTGCTTTCTCGGAAGTGCGTTAGGCTGTCGCCGGAAGGATCGCTGGTTCGCTATTTCTGCTTACCGTTTTGCTATTTTCTGGTTGCTGTTTTGCTGTTTCTGGTTGCTATTTTGCTATTTTTTGGTTGTTGTTTTGCTATTTTCTGGTTGCTGTTTTTGGCTGCTGTTTTGGTTGTTTTTGGGCTGCTATTTTTTGGTGTTTTGGCTGTTGTTTTTTAGTGTTTTGGGCTGCTGTTTTTGGTGTTTTGGCTGCTATTTTTTGGTATTTTGGGCTGGTTGTTTTTGTGGTTTTTTTGGTTGTTTTTGCTGGCTGTTTTTGCGGGTTTTTTGGTTGTATTTGCTGGCTGTTTTTTTGTGATTTTTTTGGTTGTTTTTCGATAATTCTGGGTTTGGTGGCTCACTGGTTTCGGTTGGTTAGGTTGTTGTTGTTTCGATTTTTTGCTTCAAGTTTCGGTGATGGCTGGGTTGTGGTTGTTTCGATTTTTTGCTTCACGTTTCGGTGATGGCTGGGTTATGGTTTTTTGTTTTGGTTGTTTTATGTTTCGGTCTTCATTGTTTTGGGTTTCGGTGGTGGCTTCTTTATTTTTCCTAGGGTTGCCGTCTAAAGAAATAAAAAGAGAGAGTCATATGGTTTTTTTGTGTCAAGTTGTCGTTTAAGGTGAAGAAGAGAAGCCTAGGGTTGTCGTCCAAGGTGGAAGAAAATAGTACTCCATTGATGATGAAAAAGTGTCACTTTTATAATATTTTGAAAGGATCTCCAAATAGGGAAATAAATCACATTTATTTGGGGAATATAATATTAAATTATTTTGGGAGTAAAATCTCATGAATTTGGTGATAAAGATATCTCAAATCTTGTTAATTGGAAAGGACGGGATTTCAAATCTTGTTAAATTGGAAAATGTTGATGATGGTATTTGAGCATGTGGAATGCATGGTGTTTTGGGCGTGTGCATGGGTTCATGGGCCTTGGGCGTGTATGGTGGGTTGCATGGGCTTTTGGCCGAGGTTATGGCTTGAAGCAGAAACTGACTGAGCGAATCTGAGGCTGGCTAGTGAGTCCGAATCCGATGAGGTGCTAATTTTGGAGTTTTTCCTTCCTTCCGGCATTCATTTTTCGCAACTTCCATAACTTTTCAGGTAATGCCTCCATACGAGGCTCATCATTTGGCCTATGCAAAAATGCAATGTCTACAGTAACCAAGTCTCATATACCAGCTGCTACTACACCAGCCCGGGTGGTTGTTCCTATTGAACAATCTAGTGTAAAGTTAGCTAATGAATCATTTATTGCACGTCAGAAACGTGGTAGACCACTTGGTTCTAAAGATAATATTTCCCGAAAGAGGAAAATGAGAGATCTAGATCCTATTGAAAATAATGCTCGAGTAATAACTATATCCACATCTCAATGACTATATCCACATCTTCCCAATCACCAATTCCGGAAGAACTGATAGTCCCTGAAGAAATACTAGCCCCTGAAGAGGTTCAAAATTCCAAAAATGAGGAAAAATCTACAAATTATACTTATACAAGAGAACTGTGGGATAGAAAGGAAATAGCCATCGATAACGTGTTTTCATAGACAGTAGCTACTAAAATTACAAATGATTTTGAACCTCAAATTGTCGATGAATGTAGGCAAAGACACGATTGGCCTAAATGAAAAGAAGCAATTCAAGCAGAATTGACTTCTTTAGCCAAATGTGAAGTATTTGGACCCGTAGTCCAGACACCTGAAGATGTCAAACCTGTTGATTACAAATGGGTGTTTGTACGAAAAAATAATGAACATAATGAAATCATTAAATATAAAGCGCGACTAGTTGCACAAGGTTTCTCGCAGAGACCAGGTATTGACTATGAGGATACGTATTCTCTTGTGATGGATACCATTATGTTTCGATTTTTAATCAGTTTGGTAGTCTCTGAAAGGCTAGACATGCGTCTTATGGACGTAGTGATAACATACCTTTATGGCTCACTTGACACTGATATATACATGAAAATCCCCGAAGGATTAAAAATATCTGAAGCATATAAATCAAAGGATCATAAATTGTGTTCAATCAAGTTACAACAATCTTTATACGAATTGAAATAATCTAAATGCATATGGTATAATCGTTTGAGTGAATATTTGATGAAAGAAGGATATATAAATGATCATATTTGCTCATGCGTATTTAATAGAAAGTCCAAAACTGGATTTGCCATTATAGCAGTATATGTCGATGATATGAACTTAATTGGAACTCCTGAAGAGCTTCTAAAAACTGCTGAATATTTGAAAAAAGAATTTGAGATGAAAGACTTGGGGAAAACGAAATATTGTCTGGGCTTGCAGATCGAGCATAAAACTAACGGAGTGTTTATCCATCAGTCTGCATATATTGAAAAAATTCTCAAACATTTTAACATGGATAATGCTCATCCATTAAGTACTCTCATGGTAGTCCGATCTCTTGATCCTAAAAGGGATCAATTTCGTCATAAAGAAGATAATGAAGAGAACTTGATCCAAAAGTACCATATCTTAGTGTAATTGGTGCATTGCTATATTTAGCTCAATGCACCAGACCGGATATTGCATTCTCGGTTAATTTATTGGCAAGATTTAGTTCTGCTCCAACTCGAAGACATTGGAATGACGTCAAACATATCTTTTGTTATCTTCATGGGACTAAAGACTTGGGTTTGTTTTATTCAAATGAGCTAACGCAAAATCCAGGCCTTGTTGGTTATGCTGATGCAGGATATCTCTCTGACCTTCACAAAGCACATTCACAGACATGGTATGTTTTTACCTACAATAACACAACAATCTCATGGCGATCTACAAAGCAGTCTTTTGTTGCTACATCCTCCAATCACTCAGAGATACTTGCACTATATGAAGCAAGCAGAGAATGTATATGGTTAAGATCACTTATCCATCACATTCAGAGCACATGCAACTTAAATTCTGCCACATATATTCCAATAATTATATATGAAGATAATGCTGCATGTATTGCACAAATTAGAGGAGGGTACATCAATGGAGACAGAACCAAGCATATCTCACCTAAATTCTTCTATACTCATGAGTTACAACAGAGTAAACAAATTGATGTCAAGCAAATACGTTCAATTGATAACTTCGCAGACCTATTTACTAAAGCTTTGTCGACATCAACATTTCAAAAAGCTCGTATATAGCATTGACATGCACCGACTTAGCAAATTATCTTGATGATATCTTTGAGGGGGAGCATTTCATCAGAGGAGTATTTCATCAGGGGGCATAATCATTGACATTAAGAAATATCGTTGGATAAAAGCGCATTCTTTTTCCTTCAACTAGGTTTTTTTTGTCCCACTGGGTTTTACTGACAAGGTTTTAATGAGGCAATGTAAGGTCAATTATTGTAAAATTAAAGTGATGGGTTCCAAGGGGAGTGTTGTAAATTAGATGATCTCTTATACTTTATTTTCTATTCTAGCTTATCCCACATTACTTAGGGATAATGATCTCATCCTAACCTCTCTTTATAAATAGAAAGTAAATCTTGTATAATTGATTTATCTTCAATTTCTCTCTTATTTTATAACATTATCCTCATTTATTACTATTGAATTTAAATTATTTCAAATTGAAATACTTATTATTATTATTTTTTATTTTTAATAACAGATTGTTTATACAAGTAGCCACTGTCGCTTCAATTAAATAGTCCCCACTCAATCAATGTTGAGCCTTTGCCCCTTCATATTCAAAATTAGATAGTTTAATCAAAAATCAGTTGAAAGCGATTTTCGATTATTAAAATATAATTGGGGACTAACAAAAAATTAATCAAAAGGATAAGTTGTTATTTCGAATAATTGAGAATTAAAAAATTCAAAACTCATCTCGCAAGATCTTTAAAAAAATCACTAAAATGTAAAAAATCATTCATTTATAATTAAAGATACTAAATAATTTAAGAGTTTTTAGTTAAGTCAATACAAATATATACTATTTTAAAATAAATAGAAAAATTTATTAATGTAATAAACTAATGATACTGATATTACTATCCCGACAATAATTCTCTTTAATCGAAATATATTCATACACTTTTTCATCGTTTCTAACGGAAACATTCTCTTTTTTCACATAAAATTATCAAATCAAAACTCCCTTTTTCGAAAAATAAAAAATAAAAATACAGTGTATTTGCACTGTAATGACATTGCTGCTGTGAAGAACAAGCAATCGCAATTCAGCAGTCTTTGATCTGGGAATCTTCCACGAACAATTTATGCATAACCAATGTTATTGGTTGATTTGTACTGATAAGCATTGGAATTAAGTAGCACAGTACTTTCTTGTATGGTCGATGGCAACACTTATGTAAAAGGCAGTCATATCAATCTGTAACCAAGCTAGTTCCCAGATGATCCGCAGCTGGGATACCGAGTTCATGAAAGTTTTCTTTTACTTGCAGCTGAAATGTCCACTTCTTTTGAGGATTATCCGCTGAAACATTTATGTGTACGCTCTCACCAGTAATCTCCACAAGAACATAAACCGCCACTGAAGTGGTGAAAGCGGTGGTTATCCCTTAAGATTATCAACCTTCCCACAATCTTGGATATGTGTTTGATCGCATTGTGACAATCTTCACACACACGCAAGTTTTTGATCACACGTATTGGTCTCCCTGCTGGTGTAGAAAGTATCCCATATGCCACAGCTAATTTTTCACTATGATACTTGAGCATATGCTCCTTTTCTTCCTCACCTACATCATGTAGAACCAACTTTGTTGAGTAAACAAATCCATCCTGCTTCAGTTTAAATTCTAACTCTTCTAAATAGGCATATATTCTATCCTTCTCTGGGTGGAAAGTATCACCAACTGAAAATGTATGAACTTTATTTTGCACTTCAAGCCAACTATAGCCAGTTACTTTCTTCACACCTCTGTCTCTCATTTTCAATCGCATGTTACTAACATCACCCCATCTACCTGAAGCTGCATATAAATTTGATAGGAGAACATACATTCCAGCATTCTCAGGTTCCATATCAAAAATCACCTCTGCAGCTTTTTCAGCTAATTCAGTTTTGCCATGAATTCGGCAGGCGCCAAGTAAAGCACCCCAAGTTGCTGCATCTGGTTTGAAAGGCATGTTTCTCATCAAATTCTGTGCCTCATCCAGGCACCCAGCTCGACCTAGAAGGTCTACCATGCAGGTATAATGTTTAGAATTTGGTGTTATACCATAATCTTGATTCATTGAATAAAAATATTCCCTGCCCTTCTTTACCAAGCCAGTGTGACTACATGCAGACAATACACCAACCTGCAACACAGATAATAGAACTATAAAACTAGGAACCATATTTCAAAGAGAGAAGATCCACACATAAAAAGTGACGCAACATCATTCAACGGCAAAAAATAGTATCTTCGCAATAAAAAATAATATATTTATCGAAGTTGTACTAATTTCATCTAGTTTTGTTAATTGCTCAGTCATAAGAAAATTTTGAAACTGAAATTGCCTCAAATTCTAGAGTTTCCCTTCCAATTCATGGTCATGATAATATGATTATTAAGAACACAGGACAAGAAACCTGAGGGCAGTTTCAACCCTGTGCCAAGCCAGGCACTTCCTTTGTAGTGACTATGGTGGTAGTCCTTAATCGTAAGGGGAAAATCATTTCCTAGCAGAGATGAATGCCATAAACTCAAAAAGTTCACTCTCAAGTCACTAAGAGTTTGTATTCCAATAAAAAATTTCCCAATCAGTCAGAAATCAATGACAACAGTTTGAAATACTGTATCTTGTCTAAACTTAACTACTCCCAATGCCAACCACTTAAGACTTGCTACACCAATCCACTTGCTCCATTTTAGTTTACATAGAAATATCTCTGTTCAATGCTCCTTAGCAGTGATGACATCAAATTGAGAAAAGGGAAAAATTGGTTTGAATTTTACAATAGGATGCATTAACATCAAAAGGTTACTAATGAATCAAGCATTACAGTGTAACATAATTGGCAAATAGGAATTTACCATAGTAATGTTATTTGGTTTATTAAACAGAATTAACATATCAGAACTTACGATAGTGATATCATCTGGTTTGATACCCACTGTTTTCATTGACTCAAAAAGCATTATAGCATCTTGACCGAATCCATGTCTGGCATAACCGGCAATCATAGTGTTCCATGAAATGACATCCTTGTCTGTGATTTCTTCAAATGCATGGTATGCTTCTTCTACACTTCCACACTTACAATACATTACAAGAAGTGCATTCCCAACAAAGCATCCAGCCTCAAAACCAACCTTAACCAGCTGGCCATGCAACTGCTTCCCCAATTCCAAAGCAGCTAAATTGGCACATGTGCTCAAAACACTGGTAAATGGGGATCTGTTCAATCTTTCCCCGAATCTTTTCATCTCTATAAAAAGGTGCAAAGCATCTTCACTATGACCACTTTGAGCATAACCAGCAATTATAGCTGCCCATGAGATGCAATCACGCTGAGGCATCCTATCAAAAAAATTCCTAGCATCGGTTATCTGACCACTTTGAGCATAACCTGTGATCATTGTATTCCACGAAGCCACGTTCTTACAAGTCATTGCCTCAAATAACTCCATCGCCAGGTCCATTCTTTTATCTTGAACATATCCGGCAATCATTGCATTCCATGAAACCACATTCTTTGCAGGCATTGCATCAAAAACTATCCTTGCTTCATCAACCTTTCCATTCTGAACATAACCGGACACCATAGCTGTCCAGGTAAACACATCCTTAACTGGAGCCTCCTCAAACAATCTTTGTGCTTCTGCCAGATAACTATTTTGAGCATAACCTGTAATCATAGTATTCCATGAAACTTCGTCTCTAACTGGCATTTGATCAAAAAGCCGCCTTGCATCACCCAACCTCTTTTTCTTCACAAAACCTCCCATCAAACTATTCCAAGAAACCAACTCCCAATTTGATTTTGTCTTGAACAACATACAAGCTTCTTCAATCCTCCCATTCTGCACATACGCCGAAAGCAACCCATTCCATGAAATCTCATTCCTTTCCGGCATTCTATCAAAAATCCTTCTTGCGGCATTAGCATACCCATTCTGTGCATACCCTGACAACATAGAATTCCAAGAAACAACATCCTTTTTCGGCATGATTTCAAACAAACTACGCGCTTCAGAGAGATTATTATTCCTCACATACCCACTAATCATAACGTTCCAAGAAACCAAGTCTCTATCAGGCATTTGATCAAACATCTGTCTTGCAAGATCAAGTTGGCCATTGGACAAGTAGCCAGATATCATGGCGTTGTAGGAGACAGAACTTCGACGAGGCATAGAGTTGAAGACATGGAGAGCGGAGTCGCAGCGGCCGTTGAGCATGTGGGTTGTAATGGCCATGTTCAGTTGTTTAATGTCCCAATCTCCCACGGACTTGGGTTTGTTTCGAGTTTGATTCAATTGTTTAAGTGTTTTCTTTGGTGGATATGGATTTGCATTCGTTGGCGATTGAGGCTTGTTGGGTTGGATTATGCAGCTGCTGTGTAACTGTCGTAAACGATTATTCCCGCGCATTACTGTCGCTGTGCTGTGGTATCTCTCTTTTCTTTTTTTCCACGAGTGCAAGTGAAGTGTTGTGTAGTTCGAATTATGTTTCTTAAACTGAGGGGCATTTTAGTCAATTTAATATTGCCTTCGATTTACCTATGTATATCATTTTTCACTTTAACAATAACAGTATTAAATATTAAATATAATTATACCCAATGTAAAGAGAAAAAAAGTAGTAATTGTTTTCTTGGAAGGACAAAAGAAAAAGTGCATTAATTGTTTCAATTTCTCTTCGTCGACTTGACAGTCGTCGATCTGAGCTGATTTCATTTGCATCTATTCTTCTTTCATTACAAACATTTCGAAATCTCACACTTTATTGCTTTCTATTCAGATCGTTATTTGACCTGTAAAAAAATAAATAAATTATAAGATCCATAAAAAAGACTTCGAAAATATTATCCTTCTGCACCATTTCTATTTCTAATGTTTGTTTTTATTTATTTATTTTTTGGAAGTAATCAATCATATACTTTAGTGTATCAAAAATACATAAATCTTAAAATTTTATTCACCTATCCACTCTAAGATTGAAAAGTTTGTCAAATTTAAAATTACTATTGAAAAATATATCAAATATGGGTATATATATGTTGTTTATTAGGTGGACGTTTGCAACATTTTCTAATTTTTAGATTGGCCGATAAATAAAATTTTTAAATTTATATATTTTTGATAATATATTAAACATTTAATCTACGATTGATAATTTTCTTAATTTTTTTCCTTTGTAATGATAAATTTTCCATTTGTATTTTGATCATATATTTGTTTATTTGCATTTGCCTATATTACATTAGTATAATGTCAACAGTTATCGGAAAATTATCCTTAAGGGGTGTGGTTTGGTGATGTTGGGTTCGGGATCTCATCTTGAGGTATTGGGTTTGAATCCAAAGAGTGCGTTTTTTGTAAGAAACTGGGATAGCCAGGATTTTACCTGTTCTGCTTAAGCACGGAAGAGATGATTCGGCGGGGTTTCCAACGATCGGAAAATAAGTGAAATGTAATATTAGTTTTCTTAGTATTATCAATCCTTATAGCGGTGTTGTGATAGAACTGACCTTGGTACTTGCATACACTACAAGAAAATTGACCTTTAGCGTACAATCTTTTAGCGTCGAAATAATTTTGGATGCTAATAATTAATTTTCGTGTCGATTCGGTTATTCGACGCCAAATAGTAAACTTTTAGCGTCGAAATAAATTTTCGACACAAAAGGATAAACGTTTAGCGTTGAATCGCCAATACGATGCCAAAAATTGTACCTTTAGACGCTAAAGATTTTTGACAATTCCACCGACAATCCCTTTACATTTAGCATCAAAATAATTTTCGATGCTAAAAGTATAACTTTTGACGTCGTATTGGAGATTCGACGCTAAAGGTTTCTGACAATACCACTGACAATCCCGTTACCTTTAGCTTTTGACGCTAAATATTATATTTTTAGCGTCAAATTCCTTTAATTTGACGTTAAAACTATATTAAAATGCAGAACCACCAACACTTCTTCCCCCCTCTGCTCTTTCTCTCATCTGCAAGTTTACTCACAACTTTCCTATAAATTCTCAACGAAACTCTAATTTTTCATAAGGTAAATTTTATTTCATCTCTCTTTATTTTTCCTTATATTTGAATCAATACTCCCACTTAATTAATTTAAGTTTAATCTTTCTAAAAAAGTATGTTTTTAATTTTTTATAATTATCTTTATTATATACATTGTGTTAGTTGTTTATTATGCATATATGTAGATTAGTTAATTAACTAAATATGTTTTGTTTTGTAATTAATTAATTAATTAACTAAATATGTGTATGCTTAAATAAATAATTAATGAATTGGTGATGTTGATGAGTTTAATATAATGTCTAATAATTATATTCTTATATATAGATATTTGGCTGAAATGGATAGAAATTGGATGAGTTCAGTGGATAGATTGAGTGTTGAATACCGTAATGGAGTTTATGAGTTCATGGAATCGATAAAGCAACACATTGATGCAGAATGTCGTGTTCGGTGTCCATGTACAATTTGTTTGAATAGGAAAATGAAACAGTTAGATGTAGTTCATAATCATTTATACATGTCGGGAATATCACCAACTTACCATACGTGGATTTATCATGGTGAGCAGTATAATTCTCAATCATGGTTTATTGATTCTGGTGAAGGGAGTAGTAGTTACAATCAACCTGCAAATGATGAGATAACATATGCTTTGCGTGACTTACAAGGTCCACAAGTTGGTCATAGTGTTGGCGGTGACATACCAGTGTTAGGTGGATATGATCAAAATTTATTTAGTGAATTACTTGATGATGCAAAAAAAATACCATTTGAAGGTGCTGAGATGTCGATCTTGAATTTCATTGTATCCTGTTATTGTTATATTCTGTTATCTTTAAATTAATATTTTATATTTAATTTTTACTTGGTTGTTATTCCTGCAGGAGTGGTTCGACATGGATCTGACCAAAGTAAACGTCCAAAAGTATCTTGATCACCACATGGGGAAAATTTATAAGGATTATAGGGAAAAAATCCTGAAACCGATATTCGACGAATATGGACCTTTAGATGCTCCACAACACAAACCTGATTTTATAGAGGAGCAAGACTAGACATTCTTGTGTGAGCTTTGGTCTAGCGATAAACACGAGGTAATTTTTAAAATAATATGAAATTGATAATTCTCTTCGTTTTTGTTACTTACAGTATTGTTAAATGCAGAATAAATGTCACGCAAATACGGAGAATCAAAGTCACCTGTGTTTCAACCACCGTGGAGGTTTCAAGTCAATTTATCCAACACCGTGCCGAATATTCTGAGGTAAATATATCCTAAACTGTATTTTAACAGTTCATTAATTTCATTAATGTCCAATAATCAGTTTATGCTTTTTAGAAGAGTAGCACATGTGATGTGCAATCATTTCCAGAGTTTTTCCGAGTGACGCACTACAATGAGAAGAATAAATGGATCAATGAAGAAGTCGAACGCTGCTACGTAAGTTTAAGTATTTAAAATAAATTAAATATTATTTTAAATTGATTTTTTTTCTTTTCAAATTTGAACATTAACTTAATTTTTTTTTTTTACACAGAACGAAATGGTGGAGCTCCAACATCAAACTCAGGAGACAAGGTCCGACTCTCTACCAGATGAGGAGTTGTCACAATTGATTTTCAAGAACCAGACAGCGTACAATGTCGGACTTGGCACTCGTAAGAAGCTGATGTCATCTGGACACACTACTGTTTCTTATCATACTGACTCGTGCCTTCGAGAGCTGCTAGCCAACACCCAGAACAAGTTGGAAAATAAATAAGACGAGCTGAAAAAGACTCAAGAGAAGCTACTGTAGGTCGAGGTGGACCACGAAAGGAAGATACAAGAGTTTCACCACCACATTAGAGCTTTTCATGAGATGCTGGAGGCATCACTCGGCTGGAGAACATCGAGCTCGAGCGCCTGTATACACTTGCATTTTTGCATGAAAGTCCGATGATGAGCCTCATTGGGAGGCACTACCCGATAAGTTACGGAAGTTGCGGGAAACGGACGTCAGAAGGGAAAAAAGTACGTCGTTAGATTTAATTCGTATGTTCACTGCATGCGCGTTCGTCCAGCGTTCGGAAACACGTTCGAACGGAAAACAGATTGTAGGCGTTCGGGTAGCGTCTGGAAACGCGTTCGAACGACCATCGGTATTTCTGTTTCCATGTTAGCCTCAACCCAAAATTCACACAAGGCCCACCAAAGCCCAATCCAAATAATTAAAACATTTAAAACACATTTCACAAATTAAATTAAATCCAATCAAATCCAATTAAATCAAATTAAATCAAATCAAATCCAATTAAAATCAAAATAATCCCCTTCATAATTAAATCAAATCTCCTTCCTAATTTAATTAAATCACTCACCAAATTAAAGAAATTCACCCACCAAAAATATAATTATTCTTTCCTTAAATAATTAAATTAAATACACACACAATTACTTGATTTGTTTCCTTTTCAAAATTCATGCACAACCCTAACCCTAGGATACCATTATAAAAAGAAACCAAAATCCAAACCCTTTTCCATTGGCTCTCACTCACGGAACAACACAAAAAATAATAAAAACCCTAAGCTTCTCACTCCTCACGGCTACACTCGTTCACGGTCCTCTCATTCCCTCTCTCAATCCACTCAAAAACTCACACAAATAGACACACACACTCGGCAATACAGGTAGACCCGGCCACGGTTTCGGTTCGGAACCGGAACCGAACCGGTTGGAACCGGAAGGTTCCGGTTCCGGAACCGAACCGGAATTGGACCGGTTCGGTTGGGGTTCCACCCCAACTCGAACCGGTGGAACCGTACGGTGTACGGTTCCACCGATTCGGACGGTTCCAACCGGAATCGAACGGTTCCGGTTGGAACCGTCAGGTTCCTGTTGGAACCGTAGGGTTCCAACAGGAACCCTACGGCCCCCAACGGCTACTAGCCGTTGGGGGCCTAATTCCCCCAACGGCTAGTAGCCGTTGGGGGATGTAGGGAGCCGTTTGGCTCCCTGCCAAAAAAAAATAATAATTAAAAAA
Organism: Zanthoxylum bungeanum; assembly: GCA_019454045.1. Taxonomy (NCBI): domain Eukaryota; kingdom Viridiplantae; phylum Streptophyta; class Magnoliopsida; order Sapindales; family Rutaceae; genus Zanthoxylum; species Zanthoxylum bungeanum. Next base: position 14,030 of record SKCR01004533.1, on the reverse strand, counting down.
AAAAATATTTTTATTATATAAAATAAAAATTACTAATGTACCCCTAATAACGGTAATAAAACGGTTATATTTAGGGGCATTTTTGGTATCAAAAAATTCTAAAATTCTATAAATAGGATTCATTTTTCATAATTTCATCACACCAAATTCTCAACTCTCTCATTTTCTATAATTCTCTTATTCTCAATCTTACTTCAATACAATTCTCTTATATTCTTATTCTCAATCTCAATTTATTTAGTTGTTAATTTGTTATCATTTGCATCGCAATTATTCAATTTTCTTATTTTTCTTCCTAATTTCTCAAAAAAAAATGGCAAGCTCATCCGAGAACATAATGTCAAATATGCCAACCCAAGAGAGCGGCCCTAGTGTCAGTGCACAATCACGGAGAAGAGAAGTTAAGGCTCGGTCCTCCGATATTTTCAAAATTCATTTTACTTTGGAACACCTAGAAGATGGTTCACAACGAGCAATTTGCAACTATTGTGGGGTTATCTATAAATTTTCTGGTGGATACGGCAATATGATCAAGCACATGGAGAACATCATCCGGTTGAATTTGGCATTGATACGACGCAGACTCAAATGGCCAGGTACGCATCATCTAGTAGAGGTACGAGTAGTGTAGATTTATTTAAATATTCTGATGCAAAAAATAGAGAAGAATTTGCGAAATTAACTTGTATGGCACATCTTTCTTTAAGCTTTGGTGAAAAACTTCATTTTACTAATTACGTGCATAATGCTTTAAACCCTGCTGCATGTAGAATGACTCGAAACACAACAAAACGTCATATTTTCAAATTATATAAAGATGGTAAAATTATTTTAAATGAAATATTTAAAGAGATGAAAGGTCGTATTTCTATATGTTCTGATATTTGGAGTGACCATTGTCAAACACACTCATACATGGGTGTGACTTGTCATTGGATTGATGCATCATTTACCATGCAAAAACGACTTATTGCACTTAGAGTTTTTGATGACCAACATACTGCACATAATATTTATAGAATGATGAAGGTAATTTTTGATGAATATGGTTTATAAGAAAAAATTTTAACAATTGGATTTGATAATGCATCTGCAAATACTGCATCCATCAATGATTTAAAAGAAATATGTCAACCAAATTTAGGGGGTCGATTTTTTCATATTCGTTGTACATGTCATGTCCTAAACTTATGTGTGCAAGACGGTCTAAAATTATTATCTCCTTTCCTTGATCCAATTAAAATGGCACTTAACTGTATTTGGTCATATTCTCAAGTTAGGAGAGAATGGACCAAGTTTTGTAAAATAAATGGTATTAAACCGATTAAATTTTCTAGAGATGTTCCAACACGTTGGAATTCTACTTATTTTCTTTTATGTCAAGCATTTCAATACAAAGATGCATTATGTAGTTTTTTTTCTCAACATGTTCAAAATATCACACTATATCCTAGTCAATGGGATATTTGTGAATTTTTTTAGATATTTTAGGAGTATTTAATGATGCTACTTTAGTTTTTAGCGGTGTTTATTATCCTACAGCACATTTATTTCTTCTTGAGAGTTTGAATATTGTTGGCACTCTCGATGAGCATGTTGACAGTGACGACCCTAATGATCTTGTTTTGCTCGAAGCCATTACTGTTATGAAGGTAAAATGGTTGCATTATTTTAGAGAAATTCCTTTACTTTATCTTATTCCTGCTGTTTTTGATCCTAGATTTAAATTAGAAGGTTTGAATGGTGGTTTACAAGCTTACTATGGTTATTTAGGAATATTAGATGACATTGATATTACGAGCATAATGACGAAATTAAGAAGTGATTTAATTATTTTATTTAATGATTATATTGTAAGATATAACTTAGGAACATTAGGTCAATCTAGTAGTAGCGAACCGGTAATTCAAACAAGACTTAGCGCATATGATCGTTGGTTATTGCAACGAAATAAAAAATCTAGGGATACGACAACTAATAATCATGAATTAGATAATTATTTATCTACAAATTTTGAGTTTTCTAATGAAAGTTTATGCAGTAAAAATTTTAAAATCCTTGAATGGTGGAACCGGCATCAAAATATATATCTTGTTTTATCTATTATTGCTAAAGAGATCTTGGCAGCACCTATTTCCACCGTTGCGGTTGAGCAGACCTTCAGCTTGGGAGGTAATATATTGGAAGCTAGGCGATCTTCATTACATCCAAGCACTCTAGAAGCAACAGCTTGTGTGGATGATTGGACTCGAGCTGATCTGAGACAACAAGAAGATGCCCATGATGATTTTGAAGACTTGTTCGATAATGCTTTTGCAACAAGTGCAAGCGGAATCGGAGCCGAAGGATCAACTGATAATGATGATTGATAATTGTAAAATTATAATTTACAAAGGGGATATGTCTTAAACTTGTAATGGAACTACGTGAGCTTTGATTCCTCTCACCCTTGGAGGATACGTAGGCAACTTAAATTTTTAAAAATTTAAGCTCAAGCTCTTCAATGTAATAAATTTTTTTTATTTATAAATTTAATCTCATTTTTTTTAATTAATAATTTTTTTTTTATTTAAGCTTTGATTCCTCTCATTTTTTATTTCAATTAATAAAAAAAAAAAATAGAACCGAATCTAACCGGAACCGAACCGGTTCGGTTCCGGTTCGGTTTTAGGTTCCGGTTCCACTTAAGTGTGGAACTGGAACCGAACCGGATTTAACCGGTTCAGTTCCGGTTCCACACTCGTGGAACCGGAAGCCGGCCGGTTCGGTTCGGTTCCGAACCGGAACCGAACCGCCGGCCGGGTCTAAATACAGGCCACCGGATCATCCCCCCTCTCTCAACCACGACATCATCTCTCTGGCCTCTCCCTCTCGCCTCTCTCAACCCTAGACAGCCATGCACAAACCCTAAGGCCTAACACTCTCGGCAGCTGATCAAACCAAAGACACACAACAGCTATGATACAGCTCCACAAGCCACACGCCCTTCTCGAAAACAAACACCTAAGACCTTAACTTCTCTCATCATCCCCTTCTCTCACTGACCGACAAACACACTGCCCTCCATATCATCGACCGAACTAAGGAAACAGACTAACCTACGAGCCACAATCTGATTAACACAAATACCCCACCGATACAAAACAACCAAAAACAAATACAACAAACCGAGAAGCCAAACAGTGAGCAAACAACCCTTATTATCGAAAACAAACAAAGGCAACAAAGCCACTCACGCAGAAACAAACCAAATAGGCCACAAACCCTAAACACCCCACACACGTCCCTTGTAAAATAACGCGCACACACACTGAACACATTAAGCCCTTCAACAGTCATATTAGTAGAACCCAAGCAGCCCACTAACGACTCACGTACAAAAGCCTTGAAACACACAGCAGTCCCACGAAACCAAACATAAACTTCTGTGAAATACCCACAGCCTACACGTGAATAAATCAACAAAGACCCACTCGAACCGAGAGTAATAATCAAACGAAACAGTAAACGAAGCAGCAGCCCTATACCGTGAAAATAGTCCCATATTTCATCAAAAATAACCTCTGAAAATGGCCCATAAAATAACCCAAAAACAGTCCAAATCTCACCCCAAAACAGTGAATAAATACGACGAGCAAGACTGCAGTAAAAACAACAAAAACAGTGAAGAAAATAGAGAAAATGGCAGTGAAACCATCGGAATAGCGAAGGAAAATCTTGAACCAGAAAAGCAGAAAAATAACGGAGCATTAACCCTTCCGACGGCGACATAACGCACTTCCGAAGAGCATCTTAAAAGGTAAGACCTGAGGGCCCCTCTTTTATTATTTATATTTCCAGTTATTCTTTGTCGATCATTTGCATGCATCGTTGTGTTTTACGTATGGTTTTATTTGTGTTGGGTTGATGATTGAGTGCTATCCCTTGTGGTATATCGGATGGAAACCCAGACGTAAATTCTGTAGCCGAATCTGAATGGACGGTAGTGCGGTCTGTACTTGAGATACAACTCCACGTACCGTTTGAGAAACTTTCAAGCACGTGTTTCATTTTGGTATTTAATTTCACGTTTGTTGTTCCACTATTTATTTCAATGTGTTGTTTCTTTCTTTATGTATTGTTAATCTAATGCGCATGGGCTAACTAGGGTGGATTAAAGGTCCTCTATTCGAGGGAAATGCTTAAAGGCTACCTTTACCATGATGTTTTGCCGCGCCGGACGAAGTATGTTTGATTGAACGTGAGATGTGTTCAATCGGGCATAAAAGGTCCCATATTATTTATTTGTTTCTTCATGCATTGATAATTTAGTGCACATGGGCTAACTAGGGTGGATTAAAGGTCCTCTATTCGAGGGAAATGCCTAAAGGTTACCTTTACCATGATGTTTTGCAGCGCCGGACGAAGTACGTTTGATTGAACGTGAGATGTGTTCAATCGGGCATACAAGGTTCCATATTATTTATTTCTTTATTCATGTATTGCTAATTGATGCACATGGGCTAATCATGTAGGTTAAAGTCCTCCATTCGAGGGAAATGCCTAAAGGCTACCTTTAACACGGTATCTTGCCGCGCTTTTTATTATGTCATTTACCCTTTGCATATCATTGCTTTATTTACGCATGCATTGTATTCTAGTGCGCATGGGCTAACTAGGGTGGATTAAAGGTCCTCTATTCAAGGGAAATACCTAAAGGCTACCTTTACCATGATGTTTTGCCGCGCCAGACGAGGTACACTCGATTGAATGTGAAATGTGTTAATCGGGCATACAAGGTCCCATATTATTTATTTTTTTATTCATGCATTGATAATTTAATGCGCATGGGCTAACTAGGGTGGATTAAAGGTCCTCTATTCGAGGGAAATGCCTAAAGGCTATCTTTACCACGATGTTTTGCCGCGCCGGACGAAGTGTACTCGATTGAATGTGAAATGTGTTCAATCGGGCATACGAGGTCCTATATTATGTATTTGTTCATTCACGTATAGGTTTGCGTCGTTTCAGATACCATTTTGATAATATCGTTCAAACGCGTTTCCGAACGCTACACGAACGTATGCATTCTGCCTCAGTCCGTTCGAACACGTTTACCAACGCTACTCGAACGCGCATGCATTTTGTTTTATCATGCATCAGGTCTTATCCCATTCGAACGTATTTCCGAACGCTATACGAATGTGAACATTCTATATACCGTTCGAATGCGTTTTTAAACGCTACACGAACGCACATACAGTGCACATACTTCTTTTCTTCACATCTCATGCGTGTTTGCTTCTTTGGTCATTTCTTTTGCACTACATGATTAATCATATCATTTCATTATTTACGCTTAGACAATCATCATTTATTTATATTTCTGCATTTATCTGCTTAATGTGTTCATGAGATTGTGTACTCGTCTTTATTTCACTTACTTCTATGCATGCAAACTTAGATATAGGTTGTATGTAAACTTAGATATAGGTTATTCTTGCATGTGTATGTTGTGTAGAATTGGTTATATTATTGTGCGAATCCGTTCATTACAAGTGGAATAAGTAAGGGACCATTCCGAACCCAACGGTTCGAGGTCTTCCCTCGCGAGGGGTGAGTGCAGCCTTAAATCATTTCCCAGTTCACACTGAATGGTGACTTCATTTTATTTCTCCGGTTTAGTCCCTTGCGGGCTATTCCGTACTCCCGATCGGGCCGCGAGCCCGGGACAGCATCGCCGATTTCTGTGTCCTACAGTCTGGCGACTCCACGAGGGATAGAGAATCGGCCCCGAAATAATGTCTTGTAATGTTTGTGATTTTCGCTTTAGTGAACTATGTCTGCAAGTGGGTTGGGTCCAAAGGGTTTAAACAAAGGCATTATTAGAGCTAGGTAATGGTTCCGTGTCTTCCTTCATTCACTACTTTTCTATAGCTGAAAGGAAAAGCTGTGAAGGCACCTAGATAATCATTTACTCGAAGCTTACCGTGATGGACTAATTTGGAGGACCTATTGTTTATTCCTGTCACCAACGCGATAAGAGCCTAAGAGGCTACGGTATTTAAGAGAGTTCGCTCTACCCTCCCTCTGGGGAATCTTCAATAAGAAATCCATTTGACAATCATTCATGTATCATCACTCGTTGGCACGTACCTTAGGGTATAAAAAAGGTGCGCTCACTTGGTCGCTCGAACCCTTGAGTGGGGAGACCTAGTTGTGGGTAATCCTTCGCCAGCGAGAGCCTTTGTCTACACCCCCATAAACCCACATATAACCATAGTTGTATGACCAATAGAAGCCATCCCTTTATGCTTGTGTTTGGGACCATCATCATTTAGATTCATTTGGACTTTTTATCATGAGGTATGAGCTTGTTGGGTCATTTAAACTAGGACGAGTTTGTGTCTTATGACAATTGGGCCAAATGTTTCTAAAATGACGATGGACCACTTTGTGTTTGGGCCCCCTATCATTTGAAGTTGTTTAGCCACGTTATTTCAAAAGTGTAAACCTGTTGGGCCTTTTTCAACTGGGACAAGTTTACACCTCACAATAATATGATTGAATTCTTTGAAATAATAATGGGCCAACTTGTATGAAAACCTTGATGGGCTTATAAAGTCCAAACATGATCCAAATATGCTAGAAGCATGAGTTCGATATCCGCATTGGCTTTCATCCAAAAAGGATACGCCTTGTTACGACATATTTGTATACGTTTGGACGCTTCTAAGTCCATCCCCACGACCATGGTTGCCGAAGGCCCGATTCATCATTTCTAGACAATGACATGATCTCATAATCGGCTTAGTCTATGTTGTAAATTGGTGGCTTTTGTCTTTTATCGATGGAAAGGGATAGAAGCAGCCAAGGTTCACCCCGTAGCGTAGGAGAGAACGATTTTGTGTACCCCATATTGGTACATAAAACAAGCCATACCTAGGATAGAAATGGACTTACCACGAGTATGTGAGGAATAAGGTAGGAAGGATATATGCTATTTTGATAACCACATACATCTTATATATCTCACGCATCGCACGCATACACGCATCATGCTAACTCACAGTTTTAACAGCCATAATAGATATCCGTTGGGTTAGAGAAAAAAGAAGACTTGTAAAAAAATAGTTAGCAAACATGAGTGAGTCAGATAATGAGGTTTCCCGTTTGGACCAATTAGAGACCAACATCACTAAGATTACTGAGCAGTTGCAAGCTTTAGCCACCGCCGTGGCCAGTCTGGCAGTGCCCCGTACATGGGGAGTAGAAAACAATGAGAATGTCAGGCGTGAGGAGCCTCCGAATGGGGTAAGTGATGAGATCCCTATTTTCGATGATGACATTGAAGACTATGTTATAGGAAAGGTAGCCGGGTCTCAGGCAGAATTGCAGAAACTCAGGGATCAGGTAGAGTCAGTTACCTGTAAGCTGAAGAGTAAACATGAAGATTTGTTAGACTACGATGCGATGACTTTTGAGGAGCAGCTGCTCTCTCAGTTCAAGATGCCCGACATTGCCAAGTTCAACAGGAACGGAGATCCGATGGTCCATCTGTTGGTTTTTATTAAGGTCCCAAGATCAATAATAAGCATGAATCAAGTGCGAATAACAATTGAAGAAGTTGCGGAATACTCACATCGATCGGTTGAGCGATGCTACGACGAACAAAACTCAAAAATCTGTTCCTCACAGTCACGGCAATGGCAGTTCCAAGCTCACTGGTTTGGCTCAATTTTGGTCCTTCGTCAAGCTCCAAGCTTCGTCGAATGGTTCCCGGCTCATGGGTGGACTTCCCTATCACCTTCGCATGTCTCGTAAGTATGCTAGCACTTGTGATTTTGCCACAAAATCCACTATTTCTTCCCTTTACTGCTCACGATTTCAAACCAGAAAACAGAAAATAATGCCCCAAGGGCGTGAAGGAGAGATAGGTGAGGAAGAGACGAGAGTGTGTTGGTTTGTGAAATTTGTGTATCTTATACACTAATTTGAATTTCAAATTCATTTGGAATGAATTTAGCTTTTAAAAGTCAAACCATTAAAGCCCACAACCACACACATCACTCAATCACATAAATCACAAGTTGTCAAGTCACATCACTCAAAGTGACAAGTGATTTGACGATTGATGCGACTAGCGATTTGACGATTGATTTGACGTGTCGCACTCGAATTCGAAATGCGAATGTGGTCGCAAATGATCTCGGGCTCGGGTTCGCTAATTTCAAATTAACGAATTTTTCGTTGCGTCGTAATTAAATGATTACGCCTAACGAAATCACTATTCACGTCGCTAATGAATTAATTCTAAATTAATTCATTCGCCCGAATTAAAATCTAATTTTAATTCCGCGTCGAAATCTAATTTCGTTTAATGTATCAAATATATTAATTAATCGATTAATTCCAAATTAATCGTTATCTCTCTTTAATGATATTTTATCCCAGATAAAATATCTCCGCAATTAATCCCAGATTAATTTTATCTCTCTTCTAATTAATCCCAGATTAATTTAGAGTGCGTGTCATATGTCATCGGTGAATCTTTGGGAAGCGACCCATGAGATCCCCGGATATGTTGGCAGTAAATTCGGTCGTCGGACTATCCGAACACGTAAGTACCTTGTACTACGTTTATACCGATTTATAAGACAAAGTTGACCTCTAGCAAAGCGTCATGCTTACCCAATTCTCCGGAAATATCCTTACAGGAATAAAGGATCTATATCAGGCGTAATATACATAGTATTGCATATTTCTGTCCAGTATCAGATGATCACGTGCTAGCCTGTGGCTGGAATTGTGTCTGCCCTGTACGAAGCACATGTCGGATGTCTGATGACTAGTCTCTATAATCGGATAAACCTGACCTTGTCATTTTATCCCGATAGCTGCAGTATTTAAGAGAACCAGTCTCGTATCCTACGTGACCATCATCTCCATATGACTGGAGTGACACTTCCATCTTGACATCATACCCAACACACTACGATTCTCAATATACCCAGTATTGGCGTACACAGAACCTGTTAAAGCCCTGGACGACCTCAACTAAAGTATATTGATTGTCGCAAGTATTAGCAGTGCAAGTCCCGTATCCTACGTGACCATCATCTCCATATGACTGGAGTGACACTTCCATCTTGACATCACACTCAACACACTACGATTCTCAATATACCCAGTATTGGCGTACACAGAACCTGTTAAAGCCCTGGACGACCTCAACCAAACTATATTGATTGTCGCAAGTATTAGCGGTGCAAGTCTCAGGTTAAGACCAAATACACCTACCCTGATTTCGGACTTCCATAGACACATAGTCATACTACCAATGGAATTCCGAGGGGTCTATCCAGAGCGAAGCTGTTTCCCGTACCATCGGTAAAACACAACCTCCTATTACACTTGCATGAGTATCCTATACCCAAATATATGAGAACTATGCCGTTGTGCTCTCACAACGCGCACAAGTGTAATACTAGTCTTTTACGTATATATCGATGTCCAATCTCGATAATACTCTGACTAGGGATATTTAATGATTTATCCTTCGTGGACTGATACTGTCTCATATCATTCTTCGTCCAGGAACAAATCATAGGGACCTCCTATCATTTAAATATCTAGGTGATCTAATCACAAATGATAAGAGTGCAATCTCCTTTGTCACATAGTTAATTTGTACAACAACACCATGATCTGTACAAATAGTGACGCTATGGGTCATAATTGTCCAACACCATCTCCGATAGTATGTTTCTGTGATGAGTTCAGTGGGTCTGTCGAAGCGTCAGGTTCAGAAGATGTTCGAGATGTCACTAGAGGGGACGCCTGTGGTATGGTATCACTGCCTAGAGAGAAAGGTCAATGATGATTGTAGGGCATTAGCAGAAGCCTTTCTGAATCAGTATGTCACAGACTTGGAGATTGACTTGTCGCTCCGTGACTTAGAGAATACCAAAAAGAAGCCGGAGGAGAGCTTCAAGGATTATGTAGATCGATGGAGAAGCCAGCTCTTGAAAATTCAGACTCGGCCCTCGAAGAAGGACCAGATCAAGATGATCATTAAGGGCACCAAACCCTTTATTTATAACAAGCTGAGGAGGATGACCTCTATGGTTGGTGATTTTTGACAGTTGAGGGAGACTGTTATGGATATTGAGGAGGAAGAAGCTGAGAAAAGAAAGTTCTATGGCCAGAATAGAAGGACTATTGGGGGGCCTTCAGGGACCATGCCCGCTACTGCTGAGGTCACTGCCATCAAAAATAGGCGGTTTTCCAACCCTGGTAAGCCTCTTTCAAAGGTGTTTGAAAAGCTGAAGATGCAAGGAGTCCTAGAACCCTTAGAGCCTAAACCACATCCAAAACCTGTGGAAAGGCCTATTTTGTCACTTCCATCAGAGGAAAGGCCACGAAACTGACAACTGTACCCGCCTTAGGCATGAGATCCAAAACCTCATTGACGCCCATAAAATACCCGATCTAGAAAAAGAACAACTCAATACACACAGAAACCCTCTACCCACCTACATGATTAGCTCCAATTCGGCCATCACCACCGTCAAGCTCCAAGCTTTGTGTTGTGATTCCATGCTCACGGGTGCAGTTCCCTATCACATTCGCAAGACCCCGAATGTGTGCTAGCACTTGGTAATTTTTTTCACAAAAATCACCATGTTGCTTCTCCTTTGTTCTCGGCAGTGGGCAAAAAACAAAAGAAGAAAACAGCCCTTTTGGGCGTGAGAGGAGAGAAGAAGAATGAGAGAAGTGTGTTGGTTATTGGATGATATGTGTATCTAATACACAAAATGAATTTCAAAAATTCAATTACCAATTTTTTTGCTTTCCAAAAGTCAAATGACAATAATGCCAACAACTACTCCCATCAATCAATCAAGTGACAAATTGTCACATCACTCAAAGTGACAAGTGATTTGACGCTTGATGTGAAAAATGATTTGACGCTTGATGTGACTTGTGGGCTGTATTTAAATTCGCAATGCGAGTGCGCCCGTAAACACTCCCGGGCTCGGGTTCGCTAATTCCAAATTAACAAATTTTCCGTTGCGACGTAATTAAATAATTACGCCTAGCAAAATTACTATTCACGTCGCTAACAAATTAATTCTAAATTAACTCGTTTGCCCGAATTAAAATCTAATTTCAATTCCGCGTCGAAATTCAATTTCGTATAATATATCGAATATATTATTTTATCGATTAATTCCAAATTAATCGTTTTCTCTCTTTAATTAATATTTTATCCCAGATAAATATCTCCGAAATTAATCCCAGATTAATTTTCTCTCTCTTATAATTAATCCCAGATTAATAAAGTGCGAGTCATACGTCATCGGTGAATCTTCGGGAAGCGACCCATGAGATCCCCGGATATGTTGGCAGTAAATCCGGTCGTCGGACTATCCGAACACGTACGTACCTAGTACTACGTTTTTACTGATTTACAAGACAATGTTGGCTTCTGGCGAAACGCCATGCCTACCTAATTCTCCAGAAATATCCTTACAGGAATAAGTGATCTATATCAGGCGTAGTATACGTAGTATTGCGTATTACGATCCAATATCGGATGTCACGTGCAAGGCCTGAGGTTGGAATTGTGTCTGCCCCGTACAAAGCACATATCGGATCTCTGGTAACTAGTCTCTATAATCGGATAAACATGACCTAGTCATTTTATCCCGATGACTGCAGTACATAAGAGAACGAGTTCTGTATCCTACGTGATCATCATCTCCACTATGACTGGAGTGATACTTCCATCTCGACATCACACCCAATACACTACGATTCTCAATATACCCAGAAGAGGCGTACACAGAACCGGTTAAAGCCCTGGACGACCAAAACCAAAACATATTGATTATCGCAAGTATTAGCGGTGCAAGTCTCAGGTTAAGACCAAATACACATACCCTGATTCGGACTTCCAGAGACACATAGTCATACTACCAATGGAATTCTGAGCGGTCTATCCAGAGCGAAGCTGTTTTCCGTACTATCGGTAAAACACAACCTCCTACTACACTTGCATAATTATCCTATACCCAAATATATGAGAACTATGTCGTTATTCCCTCACAACGCGCACAAGTGTAATACTAGTCTATTCCGCATTATCGATGCCCAATCTCGATAATACTACGACTAGGGATATTTAATGATTAAACCTTCGTGGATTGATACTGTCTCATATCATCTCAATCCGGAACTAATCATATGGACCTTCTATCATTTATACATCTTGGTAATCTAATTACAAATGATAGAAGAGAAATTTCCTTTGTCACATAGTTATTTTGTACAACAACACCATGATATGTGCAAATAGTGACACTATGGTTCATAACTGTCCAACAAAGGCTACCTTTACCACGATGTTTTGCCGCGCTGGACGAAGTGCACTCGATTGAATGTGAAATGTGTTAAATCGGGCATACGAGGTCCTATATTATATATTTGTTCATTCACGTATGGGTTTGCGTTGTTTCAGAAACCATTTTGGTAATATCATTCGAACGCGTTTCCGAACGCTAGACGAACGTATGCATTCTGCCTCAGTCCGTTCGAACGCGTTTACGAACGCTACTTGAACGCGCATGTATTTTGTTTTATCATGCATCAGGTCTTATCCCGTTCGAACGCGTTTCCGAACGCTATACGAACATGAACATTCTGCTTACCATTCGAATACGTTTTTAAACGCTACACGAACGCACATACAATGGACAGACTTCTTTTCGTCACATCTCATGCATGTTTACTTCTTTGGTAAATTCTTTTGCACTACATGATTAATCATATCATTTCATTATTTACGCTTAGACAATCATCATTTATTTATATTTCCGCATTTATCTGCTTAATGTGTTCATGAGATTGTGTGCTCGTCTTTATTTCACTTACTTCTATGCATGCAAACTTAGATATAGGTTGTATGCAAACTTAGATATAGGTTATTCTTGCATGTGTATGTTGTGTAGACTTGGTTATATTATTGCGCGAATCCGTTCATTACAAGTGGTATAAGTAAGGGACCATTCCGAACCCAACGGTTTGAGGTCTTCCCTCGCGAGGGGTGAGTGCGGCCTTAAATCATTTCCCATATCACACTGGGTGGCGACTCCATTTTATTTCTCCAGTTTAGTCCCCCGCGGGCTATTCCGTACTCCCCATCGGGCCGCGAGCCTGGGACAGCGTCGTCGATTTCTGTGTCCTACAGCGCCCCCATCATAGTAGTAATAAATTTTATTTTCATTTGTATAAACATTCACAACAGATAATTTTAATAGACTGTGTATTTATTTTATTTAATAAATTTTCATTATAATAACAAATTAATTATTAGAATAAAAATAATTGTACTATTATTCGGTAATTTTTTTAAATAATAATATTTTTGAAAATATTAAATTGAATATTTCAGAGCAAAAAATATGTTAAATAATAAATTTTTTATACTTTTAGCGTCGAATTATTTGACGCTAAAAGTAATAAAATAATATTTATATTTTAATAGTTTATTGCTTTTAGCATCGAAAATATTCGACGCTAAAATAGAACTTTTAGCGTCGAAGAGTTTCGTCGCCAAATATGTACTTTAGCATTGCAAAATATCATTTTTCGTCGAAATAATTTGGATGCAAAATGTAAGACTTTAGCGTCGAAATTATCTAATGCGATGCTAATAGTCTTTCTCGTCCATATTTTGGCGTCGAAATTTAGCGTTTTAGCGTATAATTTCATAATTTTAGCATCGATATATTTCGACGCTAAAGGCCTTATTTTTTATAGTGATAGCGGCAATAGAGATGAGGGATAGACAAGGCTCAGCGCATGGAAGTGGAAGACTTCAAATGTGTTAAGGAGATAAATTATCATGGAATATTATTTTTGTATTATAGGAAGAATATATTTTTTTATTATAGGAAAAATCCCTAAATTTATATTCTCTTTATTATTGTATATATTTATATGATTTATTTTCTATTTTACTTTCATGTATTGCCAATATAAAGACC
>SKCR01004532.1:0-26482 GCA_019454045.1 Zanthoxylum bungeanum | reverse complement strand
GAACATCCTTAAGTATCTTAGATGATCTAAGGATGCTTTTTTAAGCTATGGAGATGGAGAACTTGAAGTGACTGGGTTCACTGCTGCGAGTTTCCAAACCGATAAAGAATGACTATAAGTCGTAATAAAAGTACTATATAGTTTGAATACCGAAACAGTGAGCTGGAAATCTTCCAAGCAAGATATTGTTGCCAAATAAATAACAAAAGTGGAATATTGCTGCAGCTGAGGCAGCAATAGAAGCGATTTGGATCTATAATAATCCTAATTAGATTAGGTGTAGTTATGTTAGCGGCTGAGCTAGGCTACAGAACAGGCTAAAAAATTAATGGTCTCATCAACGATCCAAATATATACTTCAATTATTTCATCTGATTCGTTCGAATCATACATCGTGGCATTGTGATGATCGAATAAATCACATCAGATGATAACTTTACAAATCTGCTGACATTTAAATCACATCAGATGATAACTTTATAACTTTACAAATCGAATAAATCACATCAGAAAGCATTTTTCTCAGCAGAAGTTTGAGCGAATGATGAGTGGTATTTATATCACTATTTCCCACTTATTTAACCTAATATTTTGTATAATTTCTCGGGTTTTGTGAACATTTTGATGTGTTTTGTGTTATTTTGCAGATAAATAAAGTTGGGAAAGCATTGGAAGTAATTTGGGGCCAAAATAGAGAAACAATGACAAAAGGGGCATTTTCGTAATTTTCAGCGTCGCGACGCCAAGACTTTCAGCGTCGTGACGCCTAACGTGTTCCGGTCATGCTAACGTGCGCCGAGGGACACGTGTCAGAATCTGAGAAATTGGACTTGCTAACATGTGCCGACCTTGCTAACGTGCGCCGTGCCATGTGTCATCATCACAAAAGATCAGCTAAAATGCGCCATGTGCCACGTGTCACAAACCTATGGTGCCGACACTCTGCGTGACATGTGTCACCTTCTCATTGGACCGAATTATCGGTGAATCACATTCTGCCACGTGTCAAGCTCTCATTGGACCGATCCTTACCGCGTGCCACGTGTCGCTTTCTCATTGGACCGAAACATTCACCAATCACCGTGTGCCACGTGTCGCCTTCTCATTGAACCACTCTCACCGTGTGCCACGTGTCATCATTTTATTGTGTCGACAGAATCCGCGTGGTCAAACCGCATTGACCGTAAACGCGTGCCAGCGTCGCGACGCTGGGAGCTTTGGCGTCGCGACGCCAGATGCCGAATTTGCCTATAAATTGAGGCCTTCACCACTTCATTTGGTGTGCTTTCCTTGGGATTTTTTTCTTGATTTCATAGGAAGCATTTAGTTTTGTAAAATTATTATAATATAAAAATTATGTATTTTTATTTTTAGTTTTTATTACAGTTTTTTATTTATTTACTTTATGTTTTGTAGTTAAATTCCTCTTGGGTAAAAGGTGAAACCTTTAATATAATTATCTAGGTAAATCTCATTTAATTATAATTTATAAATTATAATTTAACCGGATTAATTAATGTCAGACTTTATTACCGCCTATATAGTCATGTTAAAAATAAATTATTTTACCGCATATATTGCTGGTCTTTATGTGACAGATAATTACCGCCTATATGGCTGGTGTAGTTGGACTAAATGGATTACCGCCAATATGGCTGGTTTTAAATGTTTAACATTATTAATTCCTGAGAAAGCAGAACATAAAATAATTTATATATTATAATAAGTGAGATTCCTAGATAAGAATATTAAATGTGGATCCTCTAACCCCAACAATTTATTTATATTCTAGGGTGAAGTGATGAAACCAATATCCAAACTTAATAATTGATTTTCTTTTTATGGGTAATTCTTTAGTTTGTTTATTGAGTCTTAAGCTTAATGCTTCTTGTTGTCTGATCACCAATAAGATTGATGTGGTAAACTTAAAATGAACTAGACATAGGGATTTAAGGTTTCAGCCTTAGATTCATAGCCCACGATCTTCCTTGAGGATTGATAACCCTTTAATAGATTTCCTTACATGATAGACATATACCTGTCGGGCGGGGGTAGCCATAATTGGAACTTAATCTTAATGAATCCATGTAATTTGGTTGACATCGACATATGGTTCAATTGGGTTATACTGGGTATTTGCGTCTGACCATCGATAAAGGCTTTTGCATATTTTCGTGTTCAACGTTAGCAAACTAATTTATTACACATATATAAGAGAATCAATTCATCTTTATAATAATATTGTGTGGAGTCACGACCCTAGATCCTTCAGTTTTTTCTTTTATTTTCCTTAGTATTTTCTTTTGAGTCTGTTTTTATTTTATTTTGCAAAACCACATTCAACCAACCAAAAGCAATCATTCTCTTCTCCTTAATTAGATACCTGTAAAAAAATAGTATCAATAATTAATAACAACAGTAGGAATTAAATCCTCGTGGGATCAATATTTTATACTACTTGAACGATACGTGTGCTTGCGTTATACGTGTGTGTTTACGCCTGTCAAGTTTTTGGCGCCGTTGCCGGGGACTTATTTTCTTGAGTTATTAATTTTGAAGCTATCTAATTTACTTGTATCTAATTTTCTTTATTTTTATCTTTAATTTTTATTTCTTTCTTTTGTTTTCAGGTGATTGAAAAATGGAACATTATTGGGAGTTCAGAAATCACGAGCTTTACTAGAAGATACACCCCAAATCTGGGAGCAACAGTCTGGTTTTCTGAGGACTGTTGACCAGCCCAACAACTATCACTGGATGTCAGATTCAAGCAATACTACATTTGCTCATCAGAATGAAATGGGGAGATGAGTAATTTGTTATGGTAACCACTCGAGCGATCAATGCATATACTTTTCAGAGTGGCAAAATTATCAGAATCATTCAAGGTACGAAGAACCATCATATTTTTCATCTTATCCACCATCTACCTACGATCTTCATCAATAATCAGAACCATCAGAAGAAGATTAGATGATTGACATGCTCAAAGATTGGTTCAAGAAACGAGACGAAGATTTGGATACGATGCTTGAAACATACCATAAGCAATTCGAAAGTATTCAGAGACAGTCAGAATTCATTCAGAGACTGACAGAACAAACGAGACAATTAACAGAAAACCAGAACTACATACCTCAAGAACCAGTTTCAGATGACACTGATGAAGCCTTCGAGTACCAATCATTTCACAATGACACTTCAACAGATGAGGAGGCTGAGCAGTATCAACAACCAGAGGTATCAGTTCAGGAGCCCAAACCAGCGAAGTCTCTATTTGACTTTTATTATTCAGATTCTGACGAGGATGAAGCTGATCTATTTGTACCAACTGCACCAACAACGGAGGATCAAACTTTCAATCCTTAAAATGAAGATCTTGGAGCATGCTTTACCATAATGTTTGATGAAGATCTACCTGAACCATCCATTCCAGTCATATCAGAATATGAAGACCTAATGTCAGAAACATCTTTACATCCTCAGGCAGATACTTATGGAGCATGCATTTCACAGATGACGGATGAAGAGTTGAATACGGAAATTTTAAAATTCATCTGGGAAGAAAAGGTGGAGCAAGAAGCATAGCAAATGAAGGAGCAAATGTCTAAACTTATTAATAATCCAGAGCATTCAGAAGAAACATCACTGTTTTGGGGAGTACAATTTAGAGATATCACCCAAAAGCTTGATAGAATGGAACTTCCATTCAAGGTCAAGCACCATACGAGACCTCCTGATTTTATTTATTTCTTTTCAGGAACCACTGGAGCAATAAAGGTTAAAATAGTGGCACAAGCACTGAATGAGACAAAATATTTTTTGCCACTTTACCGTTGGAAGAGACCCTTCAAAAGCAACGCTAACGGGATTGTCTTTAATCGGACATCCAAAATGATGCTGAAACCTCCTTGACAGATGGATTTCAGTCACGTCTGGCTGAAGAAGAAAAATTTAGCGCTAGCAGGGAGGCAACCCATGCACTTTGTTATAATTTCTATTTTTATATTTTGTGTATACATGTTGTTGAGTTTTTAATTTTTTGTGTTATTTTGTAGGGAAAAGCAAAAACGGAGCATTTTAAGACAGAAGGAATGGTGTTTGGCAATCAGAAAGAAGAGAGCTAATTCATTTGTGATGGCTGAGTAAAGAATGAATTCTTGAGATGCATCCTTATGAATTTATACTAAGCTAATGGCGTATTGCGTACACAATTCTGTTACCTTAATTATTGCTTGGATTTTCTTTTCTGTTGTAATTATCTTTATTTTCGTAGACAGGATCTAGACTTTTTGACCTTTCACGATTCTTTTGTTGTTTAGCTAACAATCGTCCTTTGGAAGATACTAGTGTTATTATTACTCACCCTTTTTCAGATACTATAAATTCAACCCGTCATTGCACTTTTGAAGACATCCATAGTTAAAAATGGAAGCCACTTTAAGAATATGAGTTGAAAACATCTGTGTGTTTTGTGGTACTAGTGTTGGTACTAAGCCATAATACGTAAAGGTAACATAGGAATTGGGTCGAGTCTTAGCTGCAAGGAATATGCACTTAGTATATGGCGGAGGCAATCTTGGACTTATGGGGATCGTCTCAAAGGCCGTACAGGAAGGAGGCAGTCACGTTTTGGGAATCATCCCAAAACCCTTGGCGGAGGCAAATCTTATTGGACCATCAAATGGAGAGGAACTTATTGTGCCAGGTATGTCCGAGCGACTAGTGGAAATGATTAACCGTTCTGATGCTTTTATTGCTTTGCCAGGTGGCTTGGGCATATTGGAGGAAATTTTTTATAGTGCTATCTTGGGCGAACCTAAACATACACCAGAAACCGCTTGGACTGTACAACGTTGATGGATTTTATGATTTTATTGTGTGTTCTTGATGATGCCAGGAGAAATGGGTTTGTGTCAAAACATTTAAAAGAACTCCTCTTTACTGCCAGAACTGCTCCAGATCTAATTGACTAAATCTTAGCCTATGAACCACAAGTTGACCCTATCCTTTCAAAGATAAATTGGTCCGAGGACGATAGTGGTAAGAGGCGTCGGATTAATCTGGATCTTAACCTTTAATTTCTTGTATAATTTCAGCTAACCAGGTATTATCTTCTAAACTCTTCTTCTACTGTTTAAGACATTGGGGACAATGTCTCATTTACATTTAATCACAAGTTAATATATTATATTAAGGGAGATATCTAAATTAGTTTTCTAGGGTTGTGATAATATCTAATATCACCGGTTTATATGGGGTCATTTTATATTTTAGGTATTTAAAGGTTTACTTATTAAGTCTTAAGCTTAATGCTTCTTGTTGTCTGATCACCAATAAGATTGATGTGGTAAATCTAAAATGAACTAGACATAGGGATTTTAGGTTTCAGCCTTAGACTTAATAGCCCACGATCTTCCTTGAGGATGGATAACCCTTTAATAGATTTCCTTACAGGATAGACATATACTTGTCGGGCGGAGGTAGCCATAATTGGAACTTAAACTTAATGAATCCAAATAATTTGGTTGACATAGACATATGGTTCAATTGGGTTAAACTGGGTATTTGCGTCTGACCATCGACAGAGGTTTTCGCATAATTTAGTGTTCCAGGTTAGTAAACCGATTTATTACACAAATATAAAATAACCATTTCATCGTTAAAATGATATTAGAAGAAATCACAACCCTAGATAGTTTTTAATGTTGAATTTTCTTAAAACCTACTTTCGAACAATTTTATTTACTTGTTTTTAAATTTAGAATCGTCACCATTTCAAATCAATCAAACAACCTGTTAGATACTAGGAATCATTTGACCTCATAAAATTAATAGCTTAGGTATTAAGTCCTCGTGGGATCGACACTTTTTATACTACTTGAACGATACGTGCGTTTGCGTTATACGCATGTGTAAGCACCGGTCAAGTTTTTGGCACTGTTGCGGGGACTTATTTATCTTTCACTACTAGTTTTAAGGTTAGATACCTTTACTTATATCTAATTTTCTTTTTACTTATTTTTCTTTCTTGTGTTTCAGGTTCTCAGAAACTTCATGAGACGAACTAGAAGCTTTGAACTCAACCGCTTGACCCATAAATTGAAAGAACCATCAAACAGTTGAGAAGAGAAAGACGAGAAGGCCAAGAAGCTTTAGTCAACATGGAACCTGAACCTTTGGAGGTTGCACCACCAATTCTCATTCGAGAAAGAACCATTCCGGTGGTTGACAGACTCATTTCATGTATTGTACTTCCTCCCTTACCAGTAAATGCGGGTGACATCAAAACATGCATTCAGATGATTCAGCAGTCAGTTCAGTTTGGGGGGAATGCAACTGAAGATCCTAATGCCCACATCAGCAACTTCCTGGAAGTTTGTGGCACTTTCAATTACAACCGAGAAGCTGAAGAAGCAATGAGACTGCGTGTTTTCCCATACTCCTTGAAGGACAGAGCTAAAGTTTGGCTACATTCACTACCAGCAGGTTCCATCACAACTTGGAACACGTTAGCCACCAAATTTCTTGCAAAGTACTTTCCACCAGCCAGAACTGTAAAACTGAGGAATAACATCACGTCCTTTGTACAACAAGACTCAGAAACTCTCTACGAAGCTTGGGAAAGGTACAAAGATTTGCTCTGGAAATGTCCTCACCATGAGATTCCAAAATGGCTTCAAGTCCAAACTTTCTATAATGGACTTTCTGGAATAATGAGAACCACAATCGATGCTGCTGTTGGATGAGCTTTAATGGCAAAAGGAGAAGATCAAGCCTGGGACCTAATCGAAGAAATGGCCAACAACAATTCCTTGTGGCCAACATAAATGAGCATGATCCAAACAATTGCAGGAATTTATGAAAGTGGAGCCAATACAGTAGTCAACGCCAAGCTGGATCAGATATGCAAATTCATGGAGACTCTTACCATTGGATCCAAAAGTTCACCATATAGAGGAGCACCAGAGCAGAGCCAACTTGAAGAGACGGTGAATTTTGTCAACAATTTCAACAGACAGGGGAACAATCTATATTCCAGCACCTACAACCCAAGGTGGAGGAATCTTCCCAATTTTTCATGGAGCAACAATTCAGGGCAACAGAACTATCCACCATCTAGATTCCAGCAACAGAACAAAGGCCATGAGCATGTAAATGAACCAGGAATAGCAGAAGTGATTACTCAGTTAAAAAGGTACGATGCTATATTTCAGAGCCGAACTGCTTCCATCAAAGCATTGGAGAATCAAATCGGACAACTTGCCAATGCTCAGAGTTACAGACCGCCAGGGAATCTTCCCAGCAACACAGAACCAAATCCAAGGAACATAGGGAATGAGCAGTGTCATGCCATCATGTTAAAAAGCGGTACTGAAATCAACAAAGATATTGGAGCAAAAACAACTGCTGAGGAAGTTCCAAAAGAAACAGGGCAACAAAGGAGGAGGAAAAAGAAGCAAAGGAAAAATAACAGATCACTACACCTCCACCTTTTCCTTAGCGTCTTAGAAAAACAAACTGGACAAGCAGTTTGCTCGTTTCCTGGAGGTTTTCAAAAAGCTGCACATCAACATTCCATTTGTAGAAGCCTTGGAAAAAATGCCCAGCTATGTCAGATTCATGAAAGATATTCTTTCATGAAAACGGAGATTGGGAGACTATGAGACAGTAGCATTGACAGAAGAATGCAATGCCATCATTCAGAGGAAACTTCCTCCGAAGTTGAAAGATCCTGGCAGTTTCACTATTCTTTGCATCATAGGAGAACATAACTTTGGTAAAGCTTTATGTGATTTAGGTGCAAGTGTTAACTTGATGCCTTTTTCTATTTTCAGGAAACTGCAGATTGGAGAAACAATGCCCACTTCAGTCTCTCTACAACATGCTGATAGAACGCTCATATTTCTAAGAGGCGTAGTTGAGGATGTCCTAGTCAAGGTTGACAAATTCATTTTCCCAGCAAATTTTATTGTCCTTGATATGGAGAAAGACGCAGACGTGCCAATCATCCTCGGGAGACCATTCTTGGCTACAGGTTGAACCATTATTGATGTACAAAAACCAGAATTAACCATGAGGGTACAGGACCAGGAAGTAACATTCAATGTTTTCAAGGCCATGAATTTCCCAGATGATGAAAAGAAGGAGGAATGTTTCAGACTTGATGTGATACACAGTACCATTCAGAACTCCAATGCAATGCAAAGTTCCACTGACAAACTTAAAACATGTCAATTGCCTGTGGAGCCTGAAGATAAAGCATCTTTTGCAGTAAAAAAGCCAATTCTTGCACTACAAGCAACAGAATAAAAAACGTTCCACCAGCTCAATGAATTGGAGGAATTTCACAATCAGCCTTTTGAGGATGCCAAATTGTACAAAGAAAAGGCCAAGAAGAGACAGGATGAGAAGTTAGTACGCATACAACTGGAACCAGGGCAGAAGGTACTGTTAAACAAATCAATTGTGAAATTGTTCCCATGGAAGCCAAAATCACAGTGGTCAGGTCCATTTGTGATTGTCAAGGTTTTACCAGATAGAGCCGTTGAAATACGTGATCCTGACTCCAACAAAACATTCAAGGTTAAAAATAAGCGTGTCAAACACTACTGGGGAGAATCATTTGAGCGACAAAAAGAAAGTGTCACACTTTCAGATCCAGCCTAACGTTCGAGAAGTCACATCTAGCCGACGACTTTAAACTTATCGCTCGCATGGAGGCAACCCATGCAATTTGTGTATATATTGTGATTTGGTGTGTTTTATTTTTTTTTTGTTTAATTTTTGCAGGTAAAGTCATTTAACGATGGAAGAAGCTCTTGCAAATCTTCAAAAGAAATTTCCTTCTCTCCCTCAAAAATCTCTAATAAAAGTCTACAAAGCTCGCTTGGAATGGATGAGGTTACTGATGATCAAAGGTATTCCTACTGACATTCGTTGGATTATTGAAGCACGGGTCCGATTGGCAGGTGAGTCTTCTGACTCTTTTATTTCACATCTGCCTGGTTTAGGAAGGAGCACTTATACTAAAAAAAGAAGAGCCAAAAGAATGTGTGTATGTTATAAATGTGCTCGTATGTTTTGTGGTACTCGTTGTCGTTCTTTAAGAATGATGTCTGATAACCGCGAAGATAAGATTAATTTCATTAGGGATGGCTTGAGTAAGGAGTCTTTGGATGATATATCTAAAACTCTTGAGACGCATCCCAGTGGATATGTGTATCATGAAATTCGTGTGTTATATGCACAATTTCAAAAAGAAAGACAACAGTTAAGTCTTGGGAATCTGACTCAAAAAGACAATGTTTGCCAATTTATAAGAAAATTGGATGGGAAGCTTGTCCCTGACCCATAGACGTCAATCAAGCCGCTACTTTTCTTGTACATATTATATCTCTTTGTCTTTTCCTGATAATTGTGATTTGTTTTGTTGTTTTCTTTTATTTTCTCCGACGGGATCCAGACCTTTTTTACTATCACGATTTATTTTACTGTTTAACTAATAATTGTCATTTGGCAGGTACTAGTGCTAGTATTTTACTCACCCTTTTCAGGTGTTATAAATTCAACTCATCATTGCACTTTTGAAGACATCCAGAGTAAAACATGGAAGCCACTTCAAGAAGACGAGTTGAAAACATCTGTGTGTTTTACGGTACTAGTGTTGGCACTAAGCCACAATATGTAGAGGCAACACATGAATTGGGTCGAGTCTTAGCTGCAAGAAATATGCACTTAGTATATGGCGGAGGCAATCTTGGACTAATGGGGATCGTTTCAAAGGCCATACAGGAAGGAGGCAGTCACGTTTTGGGAATCATCCCAAAACCCTTAGCAGAGGAAAATCTTATTCAACCATCAAACGAAGAGGAACTTATTGTGCCAGGTATGTCCGAGCGACTAGTGGAAATGATTAACCGTGCTGATGCTTTTATTGCTTTGCCTGGTGGCTTGGGCACATTAGAGGAAATTTTTATAGTGCTATCTTGGGCGAACCTGAACATATACCAGAAACCGCTTCGACTGTACAACGTTGAAGGATTTTATGATTTTCTTTGTGTGTTTCTTGATGATGCTCGGAGAAATCGGTTCGTGTCAAAACCTATGAAAGAACTCCTCTTTACTGCCAGAACTGCTCCGGATCTAATAGACCAACTCTTAGCCTATGAACCACAAATTGACCATATCCCTTCAAAGATAAATTGATCCGAAGACGATCATGGTAAGAGGCGTCAGATTAATCTGGATCTTAACCTTTAATTTCCTGTAGAATTTCAGTTATCCACGTATTATCTTCCAAACTCTTCTTCTTCTGTTTAAGACATTGGGGACAATGTCTCATTTAGGTTTGGGGGAGGGAATTAGTTGATCAGTACCTTGTTTTTAGTTTGTGTTTTATTTTTAGTTTTTAGTCCAAATTTTTTTCAAAAAATACAAAAAAAAAAATTGAAAAATTTTCAAAAATTACAAAAATATTTTGCATTTTTTTTGTGTGTTTTTATTTTGACTAAAAAGGTGAAATTGCTGAGAGATAGCTGTGTAAGGAGTTTCCCCTCCTGAGACGTATCTCAAACCTATTTCGGAACTAGTAAATTTTTGTTTATTTCCTTTTGAAATATTTAATTTGTGAATTCTCCATAAAACTAACTAAAATGGATCTTCATATGCTCAGTTGACAGATATTATCAACATACATGGAAACATACAGACATGAGCTATAATTGAAAAGTTTGTAATATTCAGTGCTCTAGTTTAATTAGAAGAAGCATCTCAAAAGTGATGGAAAAAAAAATATGAGATCCGAGTTATTAAGTCTGGAAGGGTGTTTTAACACCTAGTGCCCTAAACCCAACTGGTTTGGGAGTCACTGGCCCAAAGCTCGCTACATGGATCAAAGATGCTGCAAAAAATATATATATCTGAAGTCTGAGTAATTAAGTCCGTAGGGGTGTCTTAACATCTGGTGCTCTAAAGCCAACTGGTTTGGGAGCCACCGACCCAACACTCGCTACATAGACGGAAGATATTGTATATAAATAAAAGATAAAATCAAAAATCAATGAAAAAAATCCAAAAAATCGGAAAAATTATTCCATTGCTACAAAAGGTGTGAAATCTCATAGAACTTTAGGACAAAAATATTACTCTCTTATCAACTGCACTTATGACTGTTGTGGGCAAAAATGAGTTGTTTAATATTTTGTTGGCTGTGTATATGGAGATTGGAAAATATAATCGGAGAATTTACTTATTCGGTAATTTAGAAAGAAATAAAACAACTAGTAACTTGGAGTATAAGTTTCACCTGATTAGTCACTAACTTCTTATTCTCTTTTCTCTTGTCTTTTTTCTTTTGTGTACATTAGTTTCACTACCTTTTTACTTTTATAAAATGTTTGTGGGTATCATTGTTGTAAACCCTCACGAGACTAGAACTCGTCCACTAGGGACACCTAGGGGTTTAAAGGCTTGTTGCATACGCTAAATGCAACTGTGATCCCTACGAAAGTGGCGATACGTGTCAACATCTCAGTGAATCACGCTAACGAGCGCCTGGACACGTATCGCCATCACATGTTGCCGACATCAATAATTCAACTGCCGACATAAGTATGACACATGTCATGATCTCGCGAAGCCAAAGCAACGCGTGTTAGTGATCAACGCACGTCGCGATGCCCAAACCCTTGGCGTCGCGACGCCCATGGTCTACCGAGGCCTATAAATTCAGCTCGATGTTTCAGTTTTAGATGTACCATTCTCTCTGAATTCTCTGATGTAAATAGAGAATTCTCTTCTTAGTTTCTTTAAAATTTAGTTTTGTAATTAATTTTAATTACGTTCTGTAATAATAGTAATTTACTTTCTTTAATTTTACAGTTTTTACTATTCACCATGAGGAGGTAACTTACCCCTGCTAGGGTGAAAGGTAATTCTTTTACTATTGCTATTTAGATTAATCTGCCTTAAATATAATATATTCACTATTTAAAATTTGACTTAAAAAGGATACCGCCAGATTGGTCGGTTGATAATTCATTTTAATCTGGTTTAAACCTGACTAATACCGTCAGATTGGTCGGTTGGTAATTAAATTTTCTTATCGCCTATATGGCAGGTTTATTTCGGTTCTGCCTTTATGGCTGGTTGGACTTAATTTGACTTAATCAGGTTACCGCCTATATGGCTGGTTGGTAAAATAATCACAAGTTAATATATTATATTAAGGGAGATATCTAAATTAGTAGTAGTAAAAGTTGATCATTTTACCTTAGATTTTATTTTATTTTATTGCAATTTACTTTTCAACTTTTACTTTATCGCAATTACTTTTCATTATTTTTACTTTATGTCTTTTAAAGCCCTAGTTATGTGTCGTAACTAAGTTATTTATCTAGTTAGAATCGTCACCATTTCAAATCAATCAAACAACCTGTTAGATACTAGTAATCATTTGACCTCATAAAATTAATAGCTTAGGTATTAAGTCCTCTTGGGATCGATACTTTTTATACTACTTGTATAGTTTCTTGAGTCTTGTGAATATTTTGATGTGTTTTGTGTTATTTTGTAGATAAATAAAGTTTCAGGACATTCTGGAGGTGATTTGGAACAAAACAGTGAGAATTAGAAAAATGGCATTTTGGTAATTTTGGCGCGTCGCGAAGCGCAAGCCTTTGGCGTCGCAACGCCTAACGTGCACCAAGTCCATGCTAACGTGCGCCGGGTCCACAAGTCAGAATCAGAGAAGTTTGACTTTGCTAACGTGCGCCGTGCCACGTGTCACCATCACAGCCGATATGCTAACGTGATCGTGCCACGTGTCATCATCTACGTGCCGAAAATCACCATTGCCATGTGTGACATGTGTCACTCCACGCAGCGTCCACATCATCGGTTGACCGAGTCAACGTGCCACCTCACCGACACGTATCATCAGCAATCACGAAGTTACCACGTGTCGCAATCTATGGTGCGACAGTCGAATCGCCACATCAGCGCCACGTCAGCATATAATTGAGTTTAGTGCCTCGCCACGTGTCGCCTTATCTCCTATCCGAATTGCCACATGTCAAGCCGTGAGCATGCCACGCCAAAAAGTTGGTGGGCGTCGCGACGCCAAGGCTTTGGCGTCGTGATGCTGGAGGCTACGGGGTCTATAAATTGAGCTCGAGATTTCAGTTTTAGATGTAACATTCTCTCTGAATTCTTTGAGTAAATAGGGAGTTCTCTTCTTAGTTCTTCTAATTCAGTTTTGTAATTAATTTTAATACGTCTTGTAATACTAGTTATTTACTTTTTTACTTTTTACAGTTTTTACTATTCACCATGAGGAGGTAACTCCCAAAGGAACGGTTGCCAAAAACATGACCGGTGCTTACAACACGCTGTTGTTGGAAATCTAATAACCATGTCCCAAGATCAAAAACAAGCAAAATATATATAAGAATGAACTACATTGAAGTAATGGCGGAAACAATACTCACAAAAACGGAATGTGGATGCAATGGATGAAACAAATGTTGCTCCTTTGTGCAGTGGAGGATTCGGCCAAGCAAGATGAAAAGAAATGCTCCAAGCAAAGTTTGATCCTTCCAAGCTCTAAGATGAGTTTCCCATAACACCTTGTATGATCCCTTGATGTTGCTAGCCAAAGTTGTGTGTTAGAGTTCCAAACAAGCACACTTTCTTCTTGTCTTGCCACAAAACAAATGAAGAATTGGAGAGAGCTTTGAGAGCTCACTGTTTCGGTAATTAGAGAGGGAGAGGAGGATTTGATTTTTGTCTCAAAAATCAATTTATATTTATGTCATAATTATATTAAATAATAATATACTTATGACACAAACCATGCAAAGACTTAGAGTGTCTAACACTCAATTTCCATGCAATACCCTGAGTGCTTTGTACACTATCTTCATGCAATACATCTTGATTAAATAATGCAAATAATGACAAGTGTCATGTGGGCCCCACACGTTCCAAATGAAAGTGGGCCCACGTGCACTCACGCGTTCGGGTTCGATATTTCCGAAATACCGAGCTTACGTCGCGACGTTAATTAAATCGAATTTAAATAAATAATTGCGCCTAGCGAAATTATTATTTACGTCGCTAACGAATTAATTCTAAATTAACTCGTTTGCCCGAATTAAAATCTAATTTCAATTTCGCGTCGAAATCGAATTCCGATTATTATATCGAATATAATAATTTTACGATTAATTCTAAATAATCGTTCTCTCTCTTTATATAGTACTTTATCCAAGATAAAGTCTCTCCGTAATTAATCCAAGATTAATCGAGTTTGAATCATACGTCATTGGTGAATCTTCGGGAAGCGACCCAAGAGACCTCTAGATATGTTGGCAGTAAATCCGGTTGTCGAACTATTCGAACACGTACGTACCAAGTACTACGTTTTTACCGATTTACAAGACAAGGTTAGCTTCTAGCAAAACGCCATGCCTACCCAATTCTCTCTAGAAATATTCTTACTGGAATATTAGATCTATAACAGGCGTAGTATACCGTAGTATAGTGTATATCGAACCAGTATCGGATGATCACATGTAAGGCCTGGGGCTGGATATGTGTCTGCCCCGTACGATACACATATCGGACATCAAGCAACCAGTCTCTTTGAATCGGATAATCCTGACCTAGTCATATTATCCCGATGGTTGCAACCATTATAGAGTACTAGTTCTGTATCCCTCGCGATCATCATCTCCATATGTCTGAAGTGATACTTCCATCTTGACATCACACCCAGTACACTACGATTCTCGATAAACCCAGAAGAGGTATACACAGAACTCGTTAAAGCCCTGGACCACCAAACCTAAATTTTACCGATTGTCGTAAGTACTAGCGATGCAAATCTCAGGTTAAGATCATATGCACCTACCCTGAAGCGGACTCCCATAGACACGCAGACATACTACCAATGGGACTCCGCGGGGTCTATCCAGAGCGAAGCTGTTTTCCGTACCATCGGTAAAACACAACCTCCTACCGCACTTGCATAAGTATCCAATACTTAAATATATGAGAACTATGCCGTTGTGCCCTCACAACATGCACAAGTGCAGTACTAGTCTATTCCGCATTATCGATGTCCAATCTCGATAATACTACGACTAGGGATATTTAATGATTAAACCTTTATGGATTGATACTGTCTCATATCATCACAATCCGGAACTAATCATAGGGACTTTTACCATTTATATATCAAAGTAAATAAATTACAAAACGGTAAAAGGCAATTTCATTACTACATAGTTAATTTTGTACAATAATACAATATCATTTACAAAATAGTGACGCTATGGGTCATTACTGTCTAACAATCTCCCACTTGGCCTATAGCCAGTCACTCAAGCATCTAATACCTGAACTATGTACATGTCGCTCAAACTTTTCCCGAGGAATAGCCTTCGTCAGCGGATCTGCAATATTATCCTCTGATGCGATCTTCTCGATCTTCACATCGCCACGATGTATGATCTCTCGAATCAGATGGAATCGTCGTCGAAGAACATGTTTGGATCGTTGATGAGACCTTGGTTCCTTAGCCTGTGCTATAGCCCCGCTATTGTCACAATACAATGGAACGGGCTCAGCTGCTAACGGAACTACTCCTAATCCAATTAGGAATTTTCGGATCCAAACTGCCTCTTTTGCTGCTTCAGCTGCTGCAATGTACTCCGCTTCAGTTGCTGAATCGGCAACAGTATCTTGCTTGGAAGATTTCCAGCTCACTGCTCCGTTATTCAAGCAAAATATGTACCCGGTTTGCGACTTGAAGTCGTCTCTGTCGGTTTGGAAACTTGCATCGGTATACCCAGATACCTCAAGTTCTCCATCTCCATAGATTAAGAAAACATCCTTAGTTCTTTTAAGATACCTAAGGATATTCTTAACCGCCATCCAGTGATCCTGTCCTGGATCGGCCTGATATCGACTGCACATGCTCAAAGCATAGGACACATCAGGTCGTGTACATATCATGGCATACATGATCGATCCGACTGCCGAGGCGAACGGAGTCCGACTCATGTTGTCTCTCTCATCTTGTGTTTTAGGACACATGTCCCTAGATAGAAAGACGCCATGTGATGTTGGCAACAGTCCCTTCTTGGACTGATCCATGTTGAATCTCTTCAACACTTTATCAATATATGTACTCTGGGAGAGTCCAAGTAGCTTTCTAGATCTATCCCGGTAGATCTTTATTCCTAGAATAAAAGCTGCTTCTCCCAGATCTTTCATGGAGAATTTCAATGAAAGCCAAGCTTTCACCGACGTTAACATGGGAATGTCATTGCCTATAAGCAATACATCGTCGACATAAAGGACAATAAAAGTCAGTGCACTCCCACTAACCTTCTTATATACACAAGGATCATCTACGTTTTGAATGAAATCATATTCTTTTATGACCTCATCAAAACGTTGGTTCCATGACCTCGATGCTTGCTTCAGTCCATAAATGGACCGATTTAACTTACAAACCTTGTTTGCAAGTCTTGGTGCGATAAAACCGTCAGGTTGTTGCATATAAACATCCTCCAACAGGTTTCCGTTAAGGAAAGCGGTTTTAACGTCCATCTGATCGTAATATGCAGCTATTGGCAGCATATGCAAGCAAACGGATGGATTGAACGGGTGAGAAAGTTTCGTCATAACTCCAAGTTGTTGACGATACCCCTTCGCACGCCTAGCGGTTTGCGTTGCGTTGCCATCCATGTCTGTCTTCTTCTTGACCCATTTGCATCCATAGGCTTTACGCCTTCTGGTGCATCAACCAGTGTCCAAACTTGGTTGGTATACATGGAATCCATTTCGGCCTTCTGGCTTCTTGCCATAAAGTGGATTCGATACCCTGTATCGCTTCCTCATACGTAGCCGGTTCAGTATCCTCAATAAGATTAATATCTACATGAGGTGAGATCAGGAATCCATACCTCTCAGGTATTACCCTGACTCTCTCCGACCTACGTAGTCCTTGTGTAACTGAAGATTGTGGTTCAGTCTCATCCTGGATGGACTGTTCATGTTCCGTTCTTGATTCATTGCCAGGAACAGTATCACTACGACTTTCATCGAGTTCTACTTTCCTCCCACTAACCACTGCATTTAGGAATTCCTTCTCAAGGAAAACCGCATGTAGAGCAACAAATACTTTGTTCTCTTTGGGTTATAGAAGTAATATCCTTTGGTTTCCTTAGGATATCCAACAAATAGGCATTTATCTGATTTGGGTTCAAGTTTGGTACCTTCCAAACGTTTGACGTATGCCCAGCAACCCCAAATCTTCAGGAATGAGAAACCTGGTTTCTTTCCTGTCCATATCTCATACGGAGTCTGTTCAACAGACTTTGACGGAACCCTATTCAAAATAAGGATTGCACTTTCTAATGCATGTCCCCAGAAGGATATAGGCAGCTCAGTGCGACTCATCATCGACCTTACCATGTCAAGCAAGGTACGGTTTCTCCGTTCAGACACACCATTTAATTGTGGTGTTCCAGGAGGAGTCCATTGTGAAAGAATACCATATTCTTTCAAGTAATCTTGAAACTCATTACTTAAGTATTCGCCACCACGGTCCGACCGTAATGTTTTAATACTCTTGCCTGTTTGTTTTTCAACTTCGTGTCGAAACTCTTTGAATTTCTCAAAAGTTTCCGACTTGTGCATCATTAGATACACATAACCATAACGTGATGCATCATCCGTAAAGGTTACGAAGTATCGATATCCACCTCTAGCCTGGCTAGACATGGGCCCACAAACGTCACTATGAACGAGGGCTAACAGTTCAGTGGCGCGTTCACCTTTACCACTAAAAGGTGATTTAGGCATTTTGCCTAATAAACAAGATTCGCAGACGTCATATGAATTTGGATCAAATCCGTCCAAGTACCCACTCTTCGAAAGTGTGGATATGCGAGTCTTGTTGATGTGTCCCAGACGACAATGCCACAAATAAGTTTCTTCTTTTGGATTACTCATTTTGAGCCTTTTGTTTGTTATTTTACATTTTGGAGATTCATTTATATTCAAAATATAAAGACCATTATTTGCATCAGCACTGCAAATTTCTGCATCATTCATATATAAATAACACCTGGTGTTTTTAAATACAAAAGTGTACCCTGTTTGGGTTAACAAAGATACAGAAAGAAATAATTCCTAGTTAAACTAGGAACAAAATAACAGTCATTTAGTTTAAGTACATGCCCCGAGGGCAGTTCCAAAACAAAAGTGCCTACGGCCAAAACAGCAACAGAAGTTCCATTTCCAACTCGTAGATCTACCTCCCCCGAAGCCAGTCTCCTGCTATCATGCAGATCCTGCACATCAGTACAAATATGAGAACCACAGCCAGAATCAAAAATCCAATTTTTATTAAGACTGGAAGTAGTCATATTTATCTCAATAACAAACATACCTGAGGCCGGAGCCTTGCCCGCCTGTATGTCCTCCTTATGTCCCTTGTTCATGCGGCAGTCACGCTTCCAGTGACCTCTTTTGCCGCATTTCAGGCAAACATCTTGAGACTTGTCCCTTGGCTTCCAGAAGCCTTTGTTGACTTGGCCTTGCCTTTGTTCTTATGCTTCTTCTTCTTAACACCCCAGTTGCCTTGAGCCCAGCTTTCGGCGTTTGAGATGTTGTTGCAAAGTGCGCCTCGCGCTTGTTGCCTTTCAGAAGTTCTTTCTCTGACTCCTTGAGAATTGACAACAACTCTCCAAGAGTGTCATCCGAATTCATCAGTTTGTAGTTGATGACAATCTGTTTCCAAGTATCGGGTAGTGACTGTAGAAGTACATCTATAGCCAGCTCAGACTCCAAGACTATACCCATATTAGCCAGTTCATCAATATCGGCTATCATTTGAGTCCCATGGACCTCAACAGAACTACCATCAGTCATACGGGTGCGAAAGATTCTCTTCACAACTCGTACCTCGCCATCCGCTTATTAGTGCGGTGAAGATCTTGCAATCTTGCCATCATATTATAAGGATCCAAGTCCCTATTTTGGCGACGAAAGTGTTGAGTCATTGAAGCAAGCATGATCGACTGAGCCGTGTCACAATCATCACTGTGAGTTTTCCATAACTCCAGCTCAAGTGGCTCAGTGGGCTTAGGCCCGAGAGGTCTCTGAATCGTATACAGTATCCTCTCTGCCCCAAGGACTATCCTTAGGTTCATTTCCCAATCAGCAAAGTTTGTCCCCTTAAAGACATTGTCACCCATGATGATGTCACGGACATTTACCTTGCTAGCCATCTTAACTACGATAGTCCAACTATCTAGTTAACGATAAAATGGGTACAGTCAAACTGTTACAAGAAAAATAACATTTTATTAGTCCAACTAATGTTAAAATATTGACGAAATAAATTTTGTAAGCGCGTAAAGCTAAGTATCTGAATGAAATTGCAAACTCAATACTAGCCTCCCACTATTTTCTACAAGTCTCTAACCCTCTGTTGAGTACTCGGGAAATCCAATTTCCTAGTGGGCTAGGATCCCGTTAAATAACACACAACCTTGACTTTGGCCAACAAGTTGTATGATATTTAACTAGGTAGATCTCGAAGATCAATTGGATCCCATCCAATTCCTAGATCCGGTAGGTGGACATCCAAGTCCAAAACATATATATCTAATACATACGTCAATGTATCCAATACATTTTCCTAACCATTTCCTCTGAATCAACTAAGCCTTGGCTTTGGCACAACAAACCTAATGATTCCAGTTAAGCGGGACCCATTGACAAGGAAAGTTTCGTAATCAATGTCGATGGACAAGAAGTGATCTTGACTTTGGCCAACAAATCACAACTTGGACAGGACACCGATGTGTGTAACAAAACTCTCATGATTCAAACACATCCTCAATTGACAAAGGTCTTGACTTTGGCCAACAAACCAATGCCAATTTCGGATCTTGAGAAAGAATCATTCAACGGAAGGAAAATCGCTTAATATTGTTTGAGGGATTTTTCGCGTAATTGGCAACCAATTAATTTATCTTTGTTAGGTCTCATCATCATACACCCTTAAGCATGCTTCTAAAACATCATAAAGCGCGTAAAGTAAAGTAATAGTGATATGCGGATGGATATATAAACAACTTGTTCCTAGAACAAATCACTCCCTTCCTCTCCCCGCTAGCACTATTCTACTTCTACCCAATTACATAATACAATAAGAGAAACCTCATTTACATTGAGGGGAATTAGGTGAGAAGAGAATACAAAGAGATAAAGAGATAAGGCTGGACACGCAGGTCCAATTTATAAATTCCAAATTTACAATAATTTCTAAAATTACCCTTCCCTTCTAATATCCATCCGATATACACTATTCATACAACACATCCACATTCATTCATTCATTCAAGGCATGTTATACAACCAATCAAATCCAATTAATTAGTCTTTAATTAGGTGACAATACAATGTTCAAACAATTGTTTGCATTTGCGCGAGTCCAACTCGTTTTGAGAATAAATACATATGGTATGAATTCACGAATTATATCGAACTACTCGTTAAATCCAATTTAAGTCGTATTCAATACTAATCCTTTTATTTAATTCTAAATTAAATATTTACACTTTTATTGTGCTTTTATAACTTAGATTCCAAATCTAGTACTTTGGGTCTCAAAGCCCAACTAACATCTAATGTCCGTTTAATTAAAGTCCGATGGGCTTTCTATTGATTTCATTAGGCTTGGGCCTTGGTCAATGTGGGTCAAACCCAATTTCCAAGCCCAATAAGGAATCACCCTCATTTGCCATAAAATCAATATCAAGCCCATAAGGCCCAATTAAACATAAAAGCCCATTTATTACATTTGGACTTAAATGGTGTGATTTAGGCCCATTTTGGATCCAATCCAAATGGTCCAAATCTACTTGGCCCAACCAAGCCCATTTATGACCAAATATAATAGTTTTAGGCCCAATTCCAATTTAAGCCCAATTAACTAAATTTTAAAATTCCAAATTTTATAACTTAATTAATTAAAGTGTATTTTCATGATTAATCCTTTAAATCAATATTCCCAAAATATCAAATTAATCTATTAATCATATTTTTATCTTAAATACATGTCCAACATTATTTAATCAAAAAATCAAGTCCCTAATCATCATCAAGCATTCGGCCAAGGTGATTAATATGGTTCCGATTTCGTTTTCAATCCAATCAAGTTACAAATGATCATCTCCATATTATTTCAAGTCATCCAATGTCTTAAAATTAAAAAATCATCTAGTCCACATGCTTGCATGTATTCGGCCAAGCCTCATTGGGGTTGGAAAAATTAATCCAATTTATTTTCCATGAAATTGATGATGTATAATCCATTTAACATACATCTAAGCATATTTAATCAAGCAAACTCATCAAATCATGCTTCAAACAATTTTCCCCAAATAACATCCTAATATATTTGCATGCATTTTTAGGCTCAATGATACCATTGTTGGAAATCTAATAACCATGTCCCAAGATCAAAAACAAGCAAAATATATAAGAATGAACTACATTGAAGTAATGGCGGAAACAATACTCACAAAAACGGAATGTGGATGCAATGGATGAAACAAATGTTGCTCCTTTGTGCAGTGGAGGATTCGGCCAGCCAAGATGAAAAGAAAGCTCCAAGCAAAGTTTGATCCTTCCAAGCTCTAAGATGAGTTTCCCATAACACCTTGTATGATCCCTTGATGTTGCTAGCCAAAGTGTGTGTTAGAGTTCCAAACAAGCACACTTTCTTCTTGTCTTGCCACAAAACAAATGAAGAATTGGAGAGAGCTTTGAGAGCTCACTGTTTCGGTAATTAGAGAGGGAGAGGAGGATTGATTTTTGTCTCAAAAATCAATTTATATTTATGTCATAATTATATTAAATAATAATATACTTATGACACAAACCATGCAAAGACTTAGAGTGTCTAACACTCAATTTCCATGCAATACCCTTGAGTGCTTTGTACACTATCTTCATGCAATACATCTTGATTAAATAATGCAAATAATGACAAGTGTCATGTGGGCCCCACACGTTTCCAAATGAAAGTGGGCCCACGTGCACTCACGCGTTCGGGTTCGATATTTCCGAAATACCGAGCTTACGTCGCGACGTTAATTAAATCGAATTTAAATAAATAATTGCGCCTAGCGAAATTATTATTTACGTCGCTAACGAATTAATTCTAAATTAACTCGTTTGCCCGAATTAAAATCTAATTTCAATTTCGCGTCGAAATCGAATTCCGATTATTATATCGAATATAATAATTTTACGATTAATTCTAAATTAATCGTTCTCTCTCTTTATATAGTACTTTATCCAAGATAAAGTCTCTCCGTAATTAATCCAAGATTAATCGAGTTTGAATCATACGTCATTGGTGAATCTTCGGGAAGCGACCCAAGAGACCTCTAGATATGTTGGCAGTAAATCCGGTTGTCGAACTATTCGAACACGTACGTACCAAGTACTACGTTTTTACCGATTTACAAGACAAGGTTAGCTTCTAGCAAAACGCCATGCCTACCCAATTCTCTAGAAATATTCTTACTGGAATATTAGATCTATAACAGGCGTAGTATACCGTAGTAGTATAGTGTATATCGAACCAGTATCGGATGATCACATGTAAGGCCTGGGGCTGGATATGTGTCTGCCCCGTACGATACACATATCGGACATCAAGCAACCAGTCTCTTTGAATCGGATAATCCTGACCTAGTCATATTATCCCGATGGTTGCAACCATTATAGAGTACTAGTTCTGTATCCCTCGCGATCATCATCTCCATATGTCTGAAGTGATACTTCCATCTTGACATCACACCCAGTACACTACGATTCTCGATAAACCCAGAAGAGGTATACACAGAACTCGTTAAAGCCCTGGACCACCAAACCTAAATTTTACCGATTGTCGTAAGTACTAGCGATGCAAATCTCAGGTTAAGATCATATGCACCTACCCTGAAGCGGACTCCCATAGACACGCAGACATACTACCAATGGGACTCCGCGGGGTCTATCCAGAGCGAAGCTGTTTTCCGTACCATCGGTAAAACACAACCTCCTACCGCACTTGCATAAGTATCCAATACTTAAATATATGAGAACTATGCCGTTGTGCCCTCACAACATGCACAAGTGCGCAGTACTAGTCTATTCCGCATTATCGATGTCCAATCTCGATAATACTACGACTAGGGATATTTAATGATTAAACCTTTATGGATTGATACTGTCTCATATCATCACAATCCGGAACTAATCATAGGGACTTTTACCATTTATATATCAAAGTAAATAAATTACAAAACGGTAAAAGGCAATTTCATTACTACATAGTTAATTTTGTACAATAATACAATATCATTTACAAAATAGTGACGCTATGGGTCATTACTGTCTAACACACGCGTATAACGCAAGAGCCAATATCATTCAAGTAGTATAAAAAGTATCGATCACACGAGGACTTAATACCTAAGCTATTAATTTTATGAGGTCAAATGATTACTAGTAATAAAGGTTGTTTGATTGATTTGAAATGGTGAGGATCTTTAATTTAAAAACAAGTAAATTAAAATGTTCGAAAGTAGGTTTTATTTGGGTTTTAAGAAAATTCAATATTTAAAAATATAGGGTTGTGATTTTTCCAATATCATTTTAAAGGATTGAAAGTGGTATTTTATGTTTGTGTAATAAATCGTTTACTAAACCTGAACACTAAAATTATGCGAAAGCCTCTGTCGATGGTCGACGAAAATACCCAGTTTTAAACCCAATTGAACCATAGTCTATAGTCAACCAAATTATCTGGAGTATTAAGTTTAAGTTCAATTTGGCTACCCTGCCTGACAGGTATATGTTAATCTGTAAGGAAATCTATTAAAGGGTTACTAATCCTCAAGAAGATCGTGGGTATTAAGTCAAGGCTGTGAAACCTATAATCCCTATGTCTGATCAGTACCTGGTTTTAGTTTGTGTGTTGTTTTTATTTTTAGTCCAAAATTTTTCGAAAAAATACAAAAAAATTGAAAAATTTTTCAAAAATTACAAAAATATTTTGTATTTTTGTGTTTTTATTTTGACTAAAAAGTGTGAAATTGGTGAGATGAGATTGTGTGAGAGATGCTGTGTAAGGAGTTTCCCACTCCTGAGACGTATCTCAAACCTATTCGGAACAAGTAATTTTGTTTATTTCCTTTTGAATTATTTAATTTGTGAATTCCATAATACTGATTAAAAGGATCTTCATATGCTCAGTTGGCAGGTATTAACAACATACTGGAAACATACGGACATGAGCTATAATTGAAAAGTTTGTAATATTTAGTGCTCTAGTTAATTGCAGGAAGCATCTAAAAAAGCAATGGATAAAAAAAAAATGTTTTGAGATCCGAGTTATAATATATATATCTGAAGTCAGAGTAATTAAGTTTTGTAGGGGTTGTCTCAACACCTGGTGCCTAAAGCCAACTGTTTTGGGAGCCACTGACCCAACACTCGCTACATAGACGGAAGGTATTGTATATAAATAAAAAAAAATCAAAAATCAAAGAAAAAAATCCGAAAAATCCGAAAAATTATTCCATTGCTACAAAAAGGTGTGAAATCTGATAGAACTTAGGACAAAAATATTACTCTCTTATCAACTACAGTTTTGTGACTGTTGTGGGCAAAAATGAGTTGATTAATATTTTGTTGGCTGTGTATATGAAGAATGGTAAATTAATCTGAGAATTTACTTATTTAGTAATTTAGAAGAAACAAAACAACTAGTAACTTGGAGTAGAAGTTTCACCTGATTAGTCACTAACTTCTTTATTCTCTTTTCTCTTGTCTTTTTGCTTTTTTGTGCATTAGTTTTAACATTTTTACTTTTGTAATATGTTTGTAGGTATCATTGCTGTAAACCCTCACGAGACTACAACTCGTCCACTAGGGACATTATGGGTTTAAAGGCTTGTTGCATATGCTAAATGCAACCATGATCCCTACAAAGTGGCTTAGTTAATTTTATTTTTGTTATTTTATTTTATGTTTTCCTCGAGGACTAGCAAAATGTTAGGTTTGGGGGTGTGATGAGTGTATTTATATCATTATTTCCCACTCATTTAACCTAATATTTTGTATAATTTCTCAGGTTTTGTGAACGTTTTGATGTGTTTTGTGTTATTTTGCAGATAAATAAAGTTGGGAAAGCATTGGAAGTAATTTGGGGCCAAAATAGAGAAATAATGACAAAAGGGGCATTTTCGTAATTTTCAACGTCATGACGCCTAACGTGTTCCGGTCATGCTAACGTGCGCCGAGGGACACGTGTCAGAATCTGAGAAATTGGACTTGCTAACGTGCGCCGACCTTGCTAACGTGTGCCGTGCCACGTGTCATCATCAAGAAAGATCGGCTAAAATACGTCATGTGCCACGTGTCACAAACCTATGGTGCCGACACTCTGCGTGACACGTGTCAGCTTCTCATTGGACCGAATTATAGCAAATCAAATTCTGCCACGTGTCAAGCTCTCATTGGACCGATCCTTACCACATGCCACGTGTCGCTTTCTCATTAGACCGAAACATTCGCCAATCACCGTGTGCCACGTGTCGCCTTCTCATTGAACCACTCTCACCGCGTTGTTGGTTATTATCTAGGTCCCAAGATCAAACAAGCAATGAAAACATTGTGTGAACACACCAACGGAGATAGCGGAATACTCACATCGATCGGTTGAGTCGATTTGAAGACGAATGAAGCCAAAAAAGCACACTGTTTTTGGCGCCACTGGTAGCAGTTCACTGCCCTCCAAATCTGAAATTTGAGCTGCGAAACGAAGCTCCAAGCCTCGTCGAACGGATCCCGGCTCATGGGTGAACCTCCCTACCACCTTCGCAAGACTCGTAGTGTGCTAGCACTTGCGGTTTTTGCCACAAAAACCCAACTCTTGCTTCCCATTGCTCACGCCATTTTGGCTTCAAAACCAGTCCACATTTTTTGTTTTGGGCGTGAGGAGAAGAGAGAAAAAGAGAGATAAGAAAGTTGTGTAAAAATGGTTAAAATGAAAAGCTTTTCCAAAAAGCTTTATATATTTTCCAAGAAAAAATAATAAAACCAATTACTTAATAAATTTAAATAAAACCAAAAGTAAATGATTTTCCCTCCAAACACTATTACACCAACTTACATCAACTATTCACATGTCACTTTAATAAAGTGATGTGATGCAAGTCAATCCATCAATCCATCAATCAATCAATCAATCAATCAATCACTCAAATTGACTTTTGATTTGACGCTTGATGTGACGACGTTTGATTTGACGCTTGATGCGACTTGCGTGCCGCACTTGAATTCGAAATACGAATGCGCTTGCAATCACACTCGGACTCGGGTTTTGCTAACTCACAAT
>SKCR01004531.1:0-26488 GCA_019454045.1 Zanthoxylum bungeanum | reverse complement strand
AGCTCGGTATTTCGGAAATATCGAACCCGAACGCGTGAGTGCACGTGGGCCCACTTTCATTTGGATACGTGTGGGGCCCACATGACACATGTCATATTATGCATTATTTAATTCTAATGCATTGCATGGAGATAGTGTACAATGCACTCTATGGTTTTGCATGGAAATTGAGTGTTTGACACTCTAGCCATGCATGATTTGTGTCATAAGTTTATTATTAATTTAATAAATATTATGGCATAAATATAAATTAATTTTTGGTAACAAAAATTAATTACACAATACAATTTTATCTCTCTCAAAATGCTCTCTTCTCTCACCCAAACTGAAAAATCTTCACTGGTTTGGAACCAGAAATGGCGTGAACAAAGGGAAGCCAAGAGTGGTTTTTCATGGTGAGAGAAATCAAGTGCTAGCACACTTACAAGTCTGCGAAGGTGGTAGGGAGGTTCACCCATGAGGCAGGACTCATCCGACGGAGTTTGGAGCTTCGTTTTGAGACCCGAAACTGCCAAGACAGTGAGCATGGACTGGTTGCAGTGGCGTGAGCAAGGCAGTGCGTTTTTGGCTTCGAATCGTCTCCAAATCGACTCAACCGATCAATGTGAGTATTCCGCTACCTCCGTTGATGTATTCACGCATTATTTCATGTCTTGATTTGATCTTGGGACCTTAGAATAAACCAACACCCACTTTGATGGGACTTGCAGTGTGTGTGACAATGACAATCCTATCAAAGTACGTGCAATGCATTTTTACTTACCTGGCTCGCCAGCTGTCACCTGGTCTGCCTGTTGTGCTGAGTTGATAATGCTAAACCCCGTACCTAGGGCGTCGCGGTTGCGTCTCCATACCTAGAGTGCCGCAGTGATGATGTGGTTGTCTGAGTGCTAACCTCATACCTAGGGTGTCGCAGTGACGCCTCTGTACCTAGAGTGCCACAATGTCTGAATATTCCACATGCTGTACCTGGCGTGCTAACCCCGTACCTAGGGCGTCACTGTGGTCTGAATGCTAACCCCGTACCTAGGGTGTCGCGGTGACGTCTCCGTACCTAGAGAGCCACAAATGTCTG
This sequence comes from Zanthoxylum bungeanum, assembly GCA_019454045.1. Taxonomy (NCBI): domain Eukaryota; kingdom Viridiplantae; phylum Streptophyta; class Magnoliopsida; order Sapindales; family Rutaceae; genus Zanthoxylum; species Zanthoxylum bungeanum. The sequence continues at coordinate 25,413 of SKCR01004531.1, read as the reverse complement.
AGTGCTAACCCCGTACCTAGGGGTCGCGCAGTGACGTCTCCGTACCTAGAGTGCCACAAATGTCTGAGTGCTAACCACGTACCTAGGGTGTCGCGGTGACGCCTCCGTACCTAGAGTGCCACAAATGTCTGAGTGCTAACCCCGTACCTAGGGTGTCGCGAGAGTGACGCCTCCGTACCTAGAGTGCCATAAATTTCTGAGTGCTAACCCCGTACCTAGGGTGTCGCGGTGACGTCTCCGTACCTAGAGAGCCACAAATGTCTGAGTGCTAACCCCGTACCTAGGGTGTCGCAGTGACGCCTCCGTACCTAGAGTGCCACAAATGTCTGAGTACTAACCCCGTACCTAGGTTGTCGCGGTGACGTTTCCGTACCTAGAGAGCCACAAATGTCTGCCCGTACCTAGGGTGTCGCAGTGACGCCTCCGTACCTAGAGTGCCACAAATGTCTGAGTGCTAACCCCGTACCTAGGGTGTCGCAGTGACGCCTCCGTACCTAGAGAGCCACAAATGTCTGAATGCTAACCCCGTACCTAGGTGTCGCAGCTGTGATATCTCCATGTCCGGAGTGCCGTACCTGGCTGAACTGATCTGATATCTCCATACCCAGAGTGCCGTACCTGGCTGAACTGATATCTCCATACCCGGAGTGTCGTACCTGGCTGATCTGATATCTCCATACCCGGAGTACCGTACCTGGCTGAACTGATATCTCCATACCCGGAGTGCTGTACCTGGCTGATCTGATATCTCCATACCCGGAGTGCCGTACCTGGCTGATCTGATATCTCCACTCTGATAATTGGATATATTTTCGTCCTCAACGAATGCTTGATGTCAAAGCCAGAGAATCTTCAAAGTACTCGATATGCTCAACTCCGATCGTCTGAATAACTGATCCAAACTAGACTCCTAGTGTGTGTGTGCCAAAGATCTTTCACAGCTTATTCCTTAAGCAAACCAACTCGATAATTTCGCTTCGGAGAATCGGACCAGTGGGTCTAACCAACCTGAATGTCTTAATCACATTCTGTGATGATACTTCAGCATATTAACATGATATGGTCTTCTGTATTGCATTCTGTCTCTTTCTTTTCATTCAGAACTCTCTCTTTTTTTCTTTTTTTTTCTTTGCTTTTCTCTCTCTTTTTTATTCTTTTTTTCTCTTTTTCTGACACACCTACCCTTTAAGGTAGCATTCTCCTCATGGTGGTCCTAATACTCGCCCATGGGTAGCTTCACGCTTATTGGTTATAGGCGGTTTTTTTTTTTCTTTTCTTGCAGAGACATTTCTGTTATTTCTGACCATATCATGTATCATAGCGTCCGTAATCCAGGGTGGACATCCAGGCAAACGGTCATTCACCGATCCTCTGTCTCTTCAGCTAGTCATCTCATCAAACACTCAGGCTTCCATTGTTGAGATCCCGTATTCAGGTGCTTTATGAGTCTAGTCGAGATCAATCTATTCAGCATACCGGCGAAGAACACTTCCAGCACTCATCGTTTCTAAGGCTTCTACCTATAGCACACAATGTCATCACCGGGCATATATCAAATTACCAAAGACTTCTTTCTCTCTCTCTTTTTTTATTTATTTTTTTTTTACTCACTCACTCATTCAAAGGAATTATTCCTTTCTGCTGCCGACACTGTGGGCTTCACCCCCGGGATCCATTCCCCAAAACTCAAACTGAAAGCGGGGGCTCAACCCTCAATTCACTATCTGAACCTTAACACTGATGTGGACCTCAGCCCCGGGATTTCTACCCAAACTCAATACAGTGCTTTCGCTGTTTCTGATTGGTTTATCTCTGTCGCTTTCATTTTTCTGTCTTCAAAACCTGTGAATACAAAACACAAAACACGGAAACAAAAAGAATGCAATAGTGGGTTATATGTATGCATGGATGCATGATTTTTCTTTATCCTATTGGGTTAGGTCTTCTGCAGGTGACCATCCAGTCTTCTGCCCCTCAGGCAAAATACAACTTCAATCTGTCAACATTGATCGGCTCGGTGAACTCGTTCCCTTCCAAGTCCGACAGTCTCACTGCTCCATTTCCCATTACCTTCTGAACAATGTATGGTCCTTCCTAATTTGGTCTGAACTTCCCTCTTGGGTCTGTCGTCGACGGCTTCGACTGCTTAAGTACCAGATCACCTTTCTTGTGATCTTGGTAGGATGCACCTTCTTATTAAATGCTCGGGCCAACCGCTTCTGATATATCTGCATGTGATGCAAGGACTTCGTACTCTTCTCATCCATCAATGCTAACTGCTCAAACCTCTGCGAGGTCCATTCTTGTTCAGGTAACTCTGCTTCTGCTTGTTGAGTTTTTCTAAGGTCCCATGATCAAACAAGACATGAAAACATGCGTGAATACATCAACGGAGGTAGCGGAATACTCACATTGATCGGTTATGTCGAATTGAAGACGAATCAAGCCCAAAAAACGCACTGCCTTCGGCACCACTGCATGCAGTCCACTGCCCACTGTCTTCAGTGTTTGAGCTGCGAAATGGAGCACCATGCATCGTCGGATGGATCCCAGCTCATGGTCGAACCTCCCTACCACCTTCGAAAGACTTGTAAGTGTGCTAGCACTTGAATTTTCACCATGAAAATCCACTCTTGCTTCCCTATTGTTCACGCCCAAACTGGTTCAAAACCAGTGAAGAATAGCCACTGTTTTGGTGTGAGAGAGATGAGAGAGTTGAATGATTTTTGTTACAAAAAATCAATTTATATTTATGCCATAATATTTATTAAATTAATAATAAACTTTTGACACAAATCATGCAATGGCTTAGAGTGTCAAACACTCAATTTCCATGCAAAACCATTGAGTGCATTGTACACTATCTCCATGCAATGCATTAGAATTAAATAATGCATAATATGACATGTGTCATGTGGGCCCCACACGTTTCCAAATGAAAGTGGGCCCACGTGCACTCACGCGTTCGGGTTCGATATTTCCGAAATACCGAACTTACGTCGCGCGACGTTAATTAAATCGAATTTAAATAAATAATTGTGCCTAGCGAAATTATTATTTACGTCGCTAACGAATTAATTCTAAATTAACTCGTTTGCCCGAATTAAAATCTAATTTTAATCCGCGTCGAAATCTAATTTCGTTTAATATATCGAATATATTAATTTACCGATTAATTCCAATTTAATCGTTATCTCTCTCTAGACGATATTTTATCCTAGATAAAATATCTCCGTAATTAATCCTAGATTAATTTTCTCTCTCATCTATATAATCCCAGATTATTCAAGAGTGCAAGTTGTGCGTCATCGGTGGATTATCGGGAAGCGACCCATGAGATCCCCGGATTAGTTGGCAGTAAATGCGGTCGCCGGAGTATCCGAATCACGTACGTACCAAGTACTACGTTCTACCGATTTACGAGACAAGGTCGACTCCTAGCAAAGCACCAGTCTACCTAATTCTGCGGACATATCCATTAAAGAATATCAAAGATCTGTATCAAGCGTAGTATACTAATGTATTGTGCATATCAGTCCAGTATCGGATAGTCACGTGCTAGGGCTGGGGCTGGATAAGTGTCTGCCCCGTCCGAAACACATATCGGATGTCTGGTAACTAGTCTCTATAATCGGATATTCATGACCTGGTCATAATATCACGATTGGATGCGCATCACTTAAGAGCACTAATACCGTATCATGCGTGACATCATCTCCACTATGACTGGAGTGATACTTCCGTCTCGACATCACATCCAATACACTACGATTCCTGATAAACCCAGAAGAGGTGAACACAGAACCAGTTAAGATCCCCCAACCACCAACCAAAGTTTACCGATTGTCGTAAGTATTAGCGATGCAAGTCTCAGGTTAAGACTATACACACCTACCTTGATTTCGGCCTCCCATAGACACCTAGTCATAATACCAATGGGATTCCGAAGGGTCTATCCAGAGCGAAGCTGTTTCCCGTACCATCGGTGAAACACGACCTCCTATCGCACTTGCACAAGTATCCAATACTTATATATATGAGAACTATGATGTTGTGCCCTCACAACGCGCACAAGTGCAATACTAGCCTATTCTGCATTATCGATGTCCAGTCTCGATAATACTACGGCTAGGGATATTTAATGATTAATCCTTCGTGGACTGATACTGTCTCATATCATCTCAATCCAGGAACTAATCATAGGGACCTCTCTTCATTTATATATCTATGGTGATCTAATCACAAATGACGAGAGTGCAATTTCCTTGTTACATAGTTAATTTTGCTACAGCAACACAATGTTCTGTGCAAATAGTGACGCTATGGGTCATATTATCCAACAATCTCCCACTTGGCACGTAGCGAGTCACTCAAGTGTCTACACCCGAACTATGTAAGGTTCGCTCAAATTGCTGAGGAAAGGTTTTCGTCAGCGGATTTGTTTGATTATCGTTTGACGCGATTTATACGATCATCACATCGCCATGATGTATGATCCGAACGAATCAGATGATATAGAAGTATATATCTGGATCGTCGATGAGACCTTTAATTCCTTAGCCTGTGCTGACGCCTAGCTCAGCTGCTAACAGAACTATATCTAATCTAATTAGATTCACTTTCGACCCAAAAGACTTCTATTGCCACCTCAGCTGCAGCAATAATCCGCATTTGTTGTTTATTCGGCAACAGTTATCTTGCTTGGAAGATTTCCAGCTCTGTCCCGTTATTCAAACTTTATAGTACCGCAGTATTTAATTGTTTGGAAACTTGCAGTGGTGATCCCAGTCACTTCAAGTTCTCCTTCTCCATGGTTTAAGACATCATCTTTAGTTTTCTCAGATACTAACAGATGTTCTTAATCTTTAATCCAGTGACTATCACTTGGATTAACCTGATCGTGACTCCATATGCTCGAAGCGTATGAGACACCCTATCAAGTACATTTTAAATGTACAATTTCCAGAGAGTGTTAACAAACTCCAAATCTATCCCAGTAGATCTTTATTCCTTGAATAAAGGTTGTTACTCCCTAGAATTCTACGGAGAATTTCTATGAAAGAATATTTATGAAAGCCAAGCTTTCACCAATAGCTATATAGGAATATGGGAATTTCACTGTTAGTGCGCTCTCCCACTAACCTCCTTATATACACAAGAATTATTTCGTTTTGAGTTAAATCATAAACCATTATGATTATTTCAAAACGTCAGTTCCAAGAACCTTATGCTTGCATTGATCCAAACATAGATCGAATAACCCAAACCTTGTTTGTCGGTTATATAAAATCGTCAGGATGTTGTAAACATCCTCCAAAAGGTTTCCTTTTCAGGAAAGCGATTTTGATCTGTAACTGACACATTTCATAAATGAAATACGAAGTTATCAACAAGCATTTTCAAAATGGATTTACTATGGCAACAGGTAAAAGGTTGAACTGTTATATAACACAATGTTGATAACGATACCTTTCCGTCAAAAGCCTAGCTTTGCACGTTGGTATATTGCCTTCCATGTATGTCTTCCTTGAAGACGTTTAATGTACCATAGGCACAATGCCTTATGGTACAACAACTATTATCCAAAATAGTTGTTATACATAGAATCTATTTCGGATTCATGGCACTTTGCCATAACATGGAGTCGATACCTCGTATCACTTCCTCTAAACGTAGTCGGATGGTACACCACCATAAGATTGACATCTTTATGAGGTTAGATCAGAAACCCATACCCTAGGTTGTTTTCTGACTCTATCCGATCTACTAGTTTCTTGTGTATTTGAAGATTAATGGTATAGATTCATCATAGATGAACTATTTGTGTTCTATTAAGGACTTTGTGCCTTGAACAGTGTTACTCCGATTTTCATCGAGTATTACTATCCTCCCACTGACCACTGCATATCGGTATTTCTCTCAGGAAAACCGCATGGTGAGCAACAATCACATTGTTCTCATGTGGGATTTATAAGTACTATACTTAAGGTTTCCCTTAGGATAACCTATATTGCACTTATCCAATTTGGGTCTTTTAGTTTGGTATCATCCAAACGTTATGCCTAGCATACCCAAATTATCAGGAATGAGAAACCATTTTTCTTTCCTGTTCATATCCTATATGATATCTGTCAAACAGATTTATATGGAACCTTATTCTAAATAAGTTTTGCACTGTTAATACATATCCTGTAGAAGGAAAGTAGCTTAGAGCGACTCGTGATAAACCTTATCATGTCCAACAAAATTCGATTTTAGTTCAGACACACCGTCTAACTGACGTGTCTCGGGAGGAGTCCTCACATGAAAGAACACTGTACTCTTTCATTTATATATGAAACTTACTGCTTAAGTATTTTCCATTTCGGTCTTACCGTGGCGGAATAACACTATAGCCAATCTGTTTGTTTTCTTCGTGTCGAAACTTCAAAAGTTTACGATCTGTGTTCTTCAAAAGAAACACATAACCACAACGTGATGCTACATCCGTTAAGGTCACGAAATATTCATGTTCACATCTAGCCTAGCTAGATATGGGCCCACTTAATTCATCATGAATAGGGCTAACAGATCGGTGGCCCTTTTACTATTACCAAGTAAATAGTATTTTAGGTATCTTACCTAATAAACTAGATTCGCAGACCTTATTTGAATAGTCAAATCAGTCCTAGTACCCACTCTTAAAAAATGGGGATATACGAGTCTTCTTTAATTGTGTCCTAGACAACAATGCCACAAATAAGTCTCTATTGATCAAATCAATTTGAGTTATTTATTTGACATTTTATATGTTTGAGATTTTTATTATATTCAAAATATAAATTCTGTTATTTACATCCAATATATTTATCTCAGTATCATCTTTATATAATGAAACACTTTAGTGTTCTAGAATATAAAGGTTTTATCCGCATCGGATTAAACACTGATATAGAGATAATGTCTCTAGTCAAACTAGTTACATTATAACATTTCCTAATTTAAGTACATACCCAAAGGGTAGTTCCTAAACTTAGGTATCTACGGTCGAAACAGCGACTTTCGTCCCGTTTCCGATTCGCAGAAAAATCTCGGCTTGAAGGCAGTATCCAGCTCACAGCGGATTCTGAACGTCAATACATGTATTATGTACCACACTAAGTATTTAAAATCCAATTTCAATACTAGTAGTAAACATAACTTTGACAAATATTTTTAAAGTTAGAGCCTCGCCCTATCTTTAATTCCTTCGTGTCTTCCATATCCAAATGGTAGTCACTTTGGGATATGTCAATTATCTTTTCAATATTTCACAAACCTTTGGCCAAGCCTTGGGTTTTAGAATATCGAAATGATATGCACCTTGTGCTACATGCCCAATTGCAAACTTTGACTTTTCTCCACTAGAATAGTCAATTAATTCTCCAAGAATTATTAATTGCAATTTTAATACTTTTAAATCTAAAGATAGATTTATTATAAGTATATTAATTAAGCATTAAAGTCATCATCACATAAATCTTCCAAAGACTTTATGCTCTACTATTTGCTTAATTATGGGCTTAGTCATAATAAGTTATTTTATCAAATAAATTAACCTATTATTATTATTTCCCAATTGAAAATTGAATCATTTAAAACATTTAATCCAAGGATTTATATTTTAAATATTCAACATTTTCAATTCTTTACTTGATTTTAATAGTCCAACTATTTAATCAATTATTAAGGTACTATTTATTATAATGATTACAATAATCCAATTATTTAATCAACTATAATTTTAATATTGATTACTATAATCCCATTATAAAATCATCTATCATTTAATTCAATTATATGATTACTATAATCCAATTACAAAATCAACTATATATTGAATGAGTTTGTATATAGTCCAACTATATATATTTTTAAAACAACATAAAATATTAGTCCGACTAATACTTTTGATTAATATGACGAGTAAAATAAAATGAGCGTGTTTATCGAGTATTCGAACGAATGTTGCAAATTCAATACTTGCCTCCCACTATTTTTCGTCGAGCCTCTAACCCTCTGTGGAGTACTCGGGAAACCGTGTTTCCTAGTGGGCTAGGATCCTATTAATAACACACAACCTTGACTTTGGCCAATAAAAGCTGCATGCTTTTAACTTAGGTAGATCTCTATGATCAATTGGATCTCATCCAATTCCTAGATCCGGTTAAGTGGACATCCAAGTCCGAAACATATGTATAATGTCAATGTATCCATTACATTTTCCTAACCCTATCCTCCGAATCATCTAGGCCTTAGCTTTGGCCAAAAACAAACCTAATGATTCCAGTTAAGCGGGACCCATTGACGAGGAAAGTTTCGTAATCAATGTCATTGGACAAAAAGTGATCTTGACTTTGGCCAATAAAATCACGATTTGGACAAGACACCGATATGCAACAAAACTCTCATGATTCAAGCATCCTTGATTGACAAAGGTCTTGACTTTGGCCAAACAAACCAATGCCAACTTCGGATCTTGAACAAGAATCATTCAATGGAAGGATATTTGCTTAATATAGATTGAGGGATTTTCGCGTGCAAATTGGCTACCAATTTAATTATCTTTGTTAAGGTCTCATCATCATACACCTTAAACATGCATTCTAAAACATAATAAAGCGAGTATGAAATAAAATAATAATGATATGCGGATGGATACTTTACACATTGATCCTAGATCAAATCTCTCCCTTTCTCACTCAAGCTAGCACTTGTACCACTTCTACCCGTTACACTACACTTCTAAAGAAACCTCATATACATAGAGGGGAATAGGTGAGAAGAGAATACAAGAGAACGAAGGTGAAAAGGCTGGACACGCAGGTCCAATTTAATAAATCGAATTTATTACAACAATTTCTAAAATTGCCCACCCATCTAATATCCATCCGATATACATTATTTGTTAGACATTATGTCCCATAGCGTCACTGTTTGTAAATGATATTGTATTATTGTACAAAATTAACTATGTGATAATGAAATTGCCTTTTGCCGTTTTGTAATTTTATTTACTTTGATATATAAATGGCGAAAGTCCATATGATTAGTACTGGATTGAGATGATATGAGACAGTATCAATCCAAAAAGGTTTAATCATTAAATATCCCTAGCCGTAGTATTATCGAGACTGGACATCGATAATGCGGAATAGGCTAGTATTGCGCTTGTGCACGTTGTGAGGGCACAACGGCATAGTTCTCATATATTTAAGTATTGGATACTTATGCAAGTGCGATAGGAGGTTGTGTTTTACCGATGGTACGGAAAACAGCTTCGCTCTGGATAGACCCCGCGGAATCCCATTGGTAGTATGTCTATGTGTCTATGGGAGGCCGCATCAGGGTAGGTGTATATGGTCTTAACCTGAGACTTACATCGCTAGTACTTGCGACAATCGGTAAACTTTGGTTTTGGTGGTTGGGGACCTTAACCGGTTCTGTGTTACACCTCTTCTGGGTTTATCGAGAAGCATAGTGTACTGGATGTGATGTCAAGATGGAAGTATCGCTTCAGACATATGGAGGTGATGATCACGCAGGGCACAGAACTAGTACTCTATAAAAGGTTGCAACCGTCGGGACAATATGACCAGGTCAGGATTGTCCGATTTAAAGAGACTAGTTGCTTGATGTCCGATATATGTTTCGTACGGGGCAGACACCTCTCCAGCCCTAGGCCTAGCATGTGATCATCCGATACTGGATCGATGTACGCAATACTACGGTATACTACGCTTGATATAGATCTTATATTCCTATAAGAATATTTCTGGAGAATTGGGTAGGCATGGCGCTTTGCTAGAAGCCAACCTTGTCTTGTGAATCGGTAAAGACGTAGTACGAGGTACGTACGTGTTCGGATTATCCGACGACCGTATTTACTGCCAAAATATCCGGAGGTCTCTTGGGTCGCTTCCCGAAGATTCACCTATGATATTTGATTCGAATTTAATTAATCTTGGATTAATTACGGAGAAACTTTATCTTGGATAAAGTGCCTTATTTAGAGAGAGAGAACGATTAATTTGGAATTAATCAGTAAGATTATTATATTCGATATAATAATTGAAATTCGATTTCGACGCGAAATTAAAATTAGATTTTAATTCGGGCATACGAGTTAATTAGAAATAATTCGTTAGCGACGTAAATAATAATTTCGCTAGGCGCGATTATTTATTTAAATTCGATTTAATTAACGTCGCGACGCAAGTTCGGTATTTCGGAAATATCGAACCCGAACGCGTGAGTGGACGTGGGCCCACTTTCATTGGAAACGTGTGGGGCCCACATGACATTGTCATTATATGTGCATTATTTTATTGATAAGGCATTGCATGTTAATAGTGTACAAACACTCTAAGGCATTGCATGGTGATAGTGTGCATTACACTCAAAGGTTTTGCATGGAGTTTGAGTGTTTGACACTCTAAGCCATTGCATGGTTTATGTCATAGATTTATTATTAATTTAATAAATTATGACATAAATATAAATTGATTTTTGGTAAAACAAAAATCAATTAAGACTTTACACAAAATCTCTCTTCTCTCTCAAATTGCCGAGAACTCCATTGACAAGGGCAAGGAAGATTTGATCTTCTATTTCTCCATTTTTGCTAGCACATGCAAGGGATCAAAAGAGGTGATAGGGAAACCATCAAAGAGCTTGGAATACAAAAGCTTGGAGCTTCAAGTCTTCTTCCTCCTATTGCCGAATCTTCCATAACTTGGAGCTTCTACCATTTGATCATCTTCTTCATCACAAGATATTGTAAGTATGATTCCGCCATACTTCATGTTTATATATATTCTTTATAGTATTTCACATGCTTAATCTTTGTTTGGGACATATTATAGAAACCAACATTATTCATTCAACACAACCATGTATTCACACACATAAGCATGCTATCAATCAATCTAATCAAATTAATTAATCTGATAATTAAGTGATCATCCAATGTTCAAACAACGATTTGATTTTGTTCGAGTCAAACTCGTTTTTGCGAATAAGTACTTAAAGTACGAATTCATGAATTAAATTAAACTACATCATAAAATCTAATTTAACATGTATTTAATACTAATTCACTATTCAATTCTAAATTAAATATTACACTTTTATTTAATAAACCTTTTACGATTTAAATTCCAAATCTAATCGTAACGCGTCTCAAAGACCGATTAACGTCCAACGTCAATTCAATTAAAGTCCAATGGGCTTTTGATTGATTTCTTAAGGCGTGGACTTTTGTTCAACTCGGGTCAAACCGATAACCAAAGTCCAATCCGGGATTTACCCCATAAGCCCATAAATCAATCTTGGCCCATTAGGCCCAATTGAACTTTAAAGGTTCATTAAGTCGCATTTGGGCTTTATGGTCAAGGTTTTGGGCCCAATTGGATCCAATCCATTTGGCCTAAACCAAACTTGATAAATCAAGCCCAATAGGTCCAAATACAACATTTAAATCCAATTTCCAAAATTAGGCCAAAATAATTAAATTCAAAAATCCAATTTTCCCAATTTAATTACCAAAGTGTATTACATGATCAATCAACTAAATCAACATTTCTAAAACATCATATTAGTCCAATTAATCATGCTTGATTCATTATCAAATGTCCAACACACAAATTGAAAAATCAAACCCATCTACATGCTTAAAGGTCTCGGCCAAAAGAGGGATTTTGTGTCCGATTCGGTTTCAATCCAATCGAATCCACAATCGACATTAAATTACCATCCAATTTGATTTCCAATACATCCAATGTTCAAAATCAAAATTTACCAAGACATTAGGGCATTAGTCACATTCGGCCAACTCAAAGATTTTGGGGTTTTCGTCCAATTCGAAATCCAATCCAATTCGATTCAAATTAACATCAACCTAATTGATTCCAACTCATCAAATGAATCAAAAAATCAAAATTCCAAGAATCCAAAATCCAACACACATTCGGCCAAGGTGAATAAATTGGGGAAAATTATTCCAAATCAATTTTCGTCAAATTAGTCCAACCAAAATGAAATTAAACATGTTATAAGCATACTCAAACAAACAATTTATTCAAATCATGCTCAAATCACATTTACCCAAATTTTAAATCCCTAAAATTTCATGCTTGCAACATTAGCTCTTGATGCCATTGTTGAGTTTTTCTAAGGTCCCATGATCAAACAAGACATGAAAACATACGTGAATACATCAACGGAGGTAGCGGAATACTCACATTGATCGGTTATGTCGAATTGAAGACGAATCAAGCCCAAAAAACGCACTTCCTTCGGCACCACTGCATGCAGTCCACTGCCCACTGTCTTCAGTGTTTGAGCTGCGAAATGGAGCTCCATGCATCGTCGGATGGATCCCGGCTCATGGTCGAACCTCCCTACCACCTTCGCAAGACTTGTAAGTGTGCTAGCACTTGAATTTTCACCATGAAAATCCACTCTTGCTTCCCTATTGTTCACGCCCAAACTGGTTCAAAACCAGTGAAGAATAGCCACTGTTTTGGCGTGAGAGAGATGAGAGAGTTGAATGATTTTTGTTACAAAAAATCAATTTATATTTATGCCATAATATTTATTAAATTAATAATAAACTTATGACACAAATCATGCAATGGCTTAGAGTGTCAAACACTCAATTTCCATGCAAAACCATTGAGTGCATTGTACACTATCTCCATGCAATGCATTAGAATTAAATAATGCATAATATGACATGTGTCATATGGGCCCCACACGTTTCCAAATGAAAGTGGGCCCACGTGCACTCACGCGTTCGGGTTCGATATTTCCGAAATACCGAACTTACGTCGCGACGTTAATTAAATCGAATTTAAATAAATAATTGCGCCTAGCGAAATTATTATTTATGTCGCTAACGAATTAATTCTAAATTAACTCGTTTGCCCTAATTAAAATCTAATTTTAATTCCGCATCGAAATCTAATTTCGTTTAATATATCGAATATATTAATTTACCGATTAATTCCAAATTAATCGTATCTCTCTCTAGACGATATTTTATCCTAGATAAAATATCTCCGTAATTAATCCTAGATTAATTTTCTCTCTCATCTATATAATCCCAGATTATTCAAGAGTGCAAGTTGTGCGTCATCGGTGGATTATCGGGAAGCGACCCATGAGATCCCCGGATTAGTTGGCAGTAAATGCGGTCGCCCGAGTATCCGAATCACGTACGTACCAAGTACTACGTTCTACCCAATTTACGAGACAAGGTCGACTCCTAGCAAAGCACCAAGTCTACCTAATTCTCCGGACATATCCATTAAAGAATATCAAAGATCTGTATCAAGCGTAGTATACTAATGTATTGTGCATATCGGTCCAGTATCGGATAGTCACGTGCTAGGGCTGGGGCTGGATAAGTGTCTGCCCCGTCCGAAACACATATCGGATGTCTGGTAACTAGTCTCTATAATCGGATATTCATGACCTGGTCATAATATCACGATTGGATGCGCATCACTTAAGAGCACTAATACCGTATCCTGCGTGACATCATCTCCACTATGACTGGAGTGATACTTCCGTCTCGACATCACATCCAATACACTACGATTCCTGATAAACCCAGAAGAGGTGAACACAGAACCAGTTAAGATCCCCCAACCACCAAAACCAAAGTTTACCGATTGTCGTAAGTATTAGCGATGCAAGTCTCAGGTTAAGACTATACACATCTACCTTGATTTCGGCCTCCCATAGACACCTAGTCATAATACCAATGGGATTCCGAAGGGTCTATCCAGAGCAAAGCTGTTTCCCGTACCATCGGTGAAACACGACCTCCTATCGCACTTGCACAAGTATCCAATACTTATATATATGAGAACTATGTCGTTGTGCCCTCACAACGCGCACAAGTGCAATACTAGCCTATTCCGCATTATCGATGTCCAGTCTCGATAATACTACGGCTAGGGATATTAATGATTAATCCTTCGTGGACTGATACTGTCTCATATCATCTCAATCTAGGAACTAATCATAGGGACCTCTCTTCATTTATATATCTATGGTGATCTAATCACAAATGACGAGAGTGCAATTTCCTTGTTACATAGTTAATTTTGCTACAGCAACACAATGTTCTGTGCAAATAGTGACGCTATGGGTCATATTATCCAACACTGCTAATACCCGCATAGATTGTATTTCAACTTCCACCAGCAATACCGCTTCCATTCCATCGACTAAAGAGTAAGGCGTAGCTCCAGTTGCTGTCCTTACAGAAGTTCTGTACCCCCACAAGGCTTACGACAGCTTATCAGCCCAGTCTTTGTAATTCTCCGTCATCTTCGCCAGAATCATCTTTATTGTCTTGTTGGCTGCCTCAACTGCTCCATTAGCCTGCGGTCTGTATGGTGAAGACTTATGATGACCTATCCCATACTTCTGTAACATCGCCTTGGTCTCTCCCTGAAACTGGACTCCATTGTCCGTAACCACGTGATGCGGCATACCGTACCGGCATATGAGATTCCGGGCTATGAACTTAGCCATTTGTTTTGCCGTGACATTACGGAATGACTCGGCTTCTACCCATTTCGAGAAGTAGTCCACTGCTACCACTATAAAGCGATGTCTGTTTGACGCATTCGGCCGAATCTCTCCGATCATATCAATTCCCCATGCTGAGAAAGGCCACGGTTCTGACAATCCGTGCAATACTATATGCGGCAGATGATTCAAATTCTCATGCGCTTGACAATCATGACAGTGCCTTACCAGCCTCGCGCAGTCGGCTTCCATAGTTGACCAGTAAAAGCCTTGTCTCACAATCTTGTGGGACAAGTTCAATCCATTCATATGCGGTCCACAGACGCCAGCATGCACTTCATCCATTATCTTCTGAGCTTCTTCCTTTCTCAAGCATTTCAGCTGAACACCGTTCGCCTGCCTTTTGTAGAGTTCTCCCTTCAGACTCACATATTGAGCAGCCAATTTCTGAATGGCGATTCTGTCTTTTCTACTCGCTTCCTCTGGGTATTACCCATGTTCCAGATACCTCTGGATGTCATAATACCACGGTCTTCCATCATCGACCTCTACTCCCAAGATCCTCTCTATCTCATAAACCGGTTTGCTGGCCGTTGTCAACACAAGTGGTCTCATCACCAATTTCTCTGGATTCTCCCAGGTTGCGGCTAGCGTTGCCAATGCATCTGCCATCTGATTTTCTTCCCGAGGCAAGTGCTGAAATTTGCAGTTAGGGATAACATGTGCTAGGTTTCTGAGGTGGAATAAGTATGGCTTCAACCGTTCTTCTTTTAACTCCCATTCTCCTTGCATCTGTCGGATCACCAACATTGAATCTCCGTAAACATCTACGTTCGTAGCTCTCAAGGCTATTAAGGCAGTCAAGCCGAATGCACATGCTTCATACTCAGCCATATTGTTAGTTACCCTGAACGTCAACCTCTTGGCCATAGGCAAAGTCTCTCCCCCAGGGGTTACTATTACAATACCGATTCCGGCTCCTTTGCAGTTCACTGCTCCATCAAAATACATCTTCCATCCTTGGACTGCTATAGCTTGGATTTCTTCGTCGGGGAATTCAAACTTGTACTGATCCCCTTCAACAGGTTGCAAGGCTAGGAATTCTGCCACGGCTCGCCCTTTGATTACCTTTGAAGTGAGGTACTCGATGTCAAATTCAGTCAACAGTACTAACCATCTGCCCAGCTTTCCAACTAGTGAAGGCACCGAATGTAGATACTTCAAAGGATTCTCCTTTGCGACTACTTGGATCTTGTAAGACTGGAAATAGTGGCGTAATTTCCTGGACACCCATATGTTAGACAGTAATGACCCATAGCGTCACTATTTTGTAAATGATATTGTATTATTGTACAAAATTAACTATGTGGTAATGAAATTGCCTTTTACCGTTTTGTAAAATATTTACTTTGACATATAAATGGTAAAAGTCCCTATGATTAGTTCCGGATTGTGATGATATGAGACGGTAACAATCCATAAAGGTTTAATCATTAAATATCCCTAGTCGTAGTATTATCGAGATTGGACATCGATAATGCGGAATAGACTAGTACTACACTTGTGCATGTTGTGAGGGCACAACGGCATAGTTCTCATATATTTAAGTATTGGATACTTATGCAAGTGCGGTAGGAGGTTGTGTTTTACCGATGGTACGGAAAACAGCTTCGCTCTGGATAGACCCCGCGGAGTCCCATTGGTAGTATGTCTGCGTGTCTATGGGAGTCCGCTTCAGGGTAGGTGCATATGATCTTAACCTGAGACTTGCATCGCTGGTACTTATGACAATCGGTAAACTTTAGTTTTGGTGGTCCAGGGCTTTAACGGGTTCTGTGTACACCTCTTCTGGATTTATCGAGAATCGTAGTGTATTGGATGTGATGTCAAGACGGAAGTATCACTTCAGACATATGGAGATGATGATCGCGAGGGATACAGAACTAGTACTCTATAATGGTTGCAACCATCGGGATAATATGACTAGGTCAGGATTATCCGATTCAAAGAGACTGGTTGCTTGATGTCCGATATGTGTATCGTACGGGGCAGACACATCTCCAGCCCCAGGCCTTACATGTGATCATCCGATACTGATTCGATATACACTATACTACGGTATACTACGCCTGTTATAGATTTATATTCCAATAAGAATATTTCTAGAGAATTGGGTAGACATGGCGTTTTGCTAGAGGCTAACCTTGTCTTGTAAATCGGTAAAAACGTAGTACTTGGTACGTACGTGTTCGGATAGTTCGACAACTGGATTTACTGCCAACATATCTAGAGATCTCTTGGGTCGCTTCCCGAAGATTCACCAATGACATATGATTCAAACTCGATTAATCTTGGATTAATTACGGAGAGACTTTATCTTGGATAAAATACTAAATAAAGAGAGAGAACGATTAATTTGGAATTAATCGTAAAATTATTATATTCGATATAATAATCAAAATTCGATTTCGACGCGAAATTAAAATTAGATTTTAATTCGGGCAAACGAGTTAATTTAGAATTAATTCGTTAGCGACGTAAATAATAATTTCGCTAGGCGCAATTATTTATTTAAATTCGATTTAATTAACGTCGCGACGTAAGTTCGGTATTTCGGAAATATCGAACCCGAACGCGTGAGTGCACGGGGGCCCACATGACACATGTCATTATATGCATTATTTAATTGTTGATGCATTGCATGGAGATAGTGTACAATGCACTCAAGGGTATTGCATGGAAATTGAGTGTTTGACACTCTAAGCCATTGCATGGTTTGTGTCATAAGTTTATTATTATTTAATAAATATTATGGCATAAATATAAATTGATTTTTGTAACAAAAAATCAAATCTCTCCTCCCTCTCAAATTACCGAAACTGTCACAGTTTCACAGCTCTCCATTTTCAGGTTTTTGTTGCAAAAGCTTGAAGATTTTGTGATTGTTTGGAACATTAAATCACATTCAAGGCTAGCACCTTCAAGGGATCATACAAAGGTGTTATGGGAAACTCATCTTAGAGCTTGGAAGGATCAAACATTGCTTGGAGCTTCTCTTTTCTGTTTGGCCGAATCACAAAGGAGAAAGTTATGTTTCATCAACGCATCCGCATTCCGATCTTTGTGAGTATGATTCCGCCATACTTCAATATTGTTCATTCTTTTATATATTTTGCTTGAATCTTTTGATCTTGGGACATGGATTAGATTTTCCAACACCATACTACTGCTAGACAAATCTTCTCTACTTCCTGATAGCGAGCTTCGTACGGAAGCAGCTTCTTACTGAGGTAGTAGATGGCGTGCTCTACTCCTGTCTCATCGGCTTGCACCATCATCGCCTCCAGTGCTTCGGGTTCAATAGCCAGATAAAGTACCGAATGTCTACCCTGCCTCAGAGGTTTCAGAACGGGATGTTTCACCAAGTATTCTCTGATTCTGTCAAATGCTTCTTGACACTGCTCATTCCACTTTACTGGCTGGTCTTTCCTCAATAGCTTGAAGATAGGTTCACACACTGACGTCAACTTTGCAATGAACCAACTGATATACTGGATTTTCCCAAGGAATGCTCTGACTTCTTTTTTTTTTCTAACCCAATGGGTATCCATGATGGCTTTTAAGACACAAGGGTTAACATGATGCATGTATGCATGAGATGCATGAGATGTATGCGATGCATGTAATAGATAAAAAAAAAACTTTAAACTACTTGGCCCATTATCATTTTAAAGTATTTAATCACACCATCGCGCGGTGCAAACTTGTCCCAGTTGAAAAGGCTCAACAGGTTTACACTTTGCAATGATACGGCTTAAATAACTTCAAATGATAAAAGACCCATTCACAAAATGGCCCACCGGCATTTTAGAAGCTTTTGGCCCAACTGTCAAAGGACACAAACTTGCCCCAGTTTAAATGGCCCAACAAGTTCACATCTTTTGACAAAAGGTCCAACTGGATCCAAATAACGGCGGTCCAACACACAAACATAAAATAAATAACTACTGGTTCTTTCAAGGCTAAGTTTCACAAGTGGGTTCACGGGGCGCGAACAAAGGCTCTCGTTTGACGAAGGATTACCCACGACTAGGACTCCCCACTCAAGGGTTCAAGCGACCAAGTGAGTGCACCTTTTTTATACCTTACGGTACGTGCCAACGAATTACAGTGTGTGACTAACTATCGAATGGATTTCCCGTTGTAGATTCCCCAGAGGGAAGGTGGAGCGAGGCTCTCTTAAGTACCCAAGCCCCTTAGGCTCTTATCGCTTGGTGTCAGGAATAAACAACGAGTCCTCCAAACTAGTATGTCACAACGAGCTACAAGTAATGATTTATCTAGGTGCCTTCACAGCTTTTCCCCGAAGGGTAGTGAGTGAAGGAAGACACCCAACCATCACCTAGCTTCAACAAAGCCTTTGATTAACCCCCTCAACCCACTATAGAAATGGTCAACTAATACACAAATTATACACATCACAAGACATGATTTCGAGGCCGATTCTCTAAAATCCCCAGTGGAGTCGCCAGACTGTAGACAACAGAACCTGGGCGACGCTTTTCTAGGCTCGCGGCCTAGTTAGGAGTACGATATAACATGGAGTCGCCACCCGGTGTGAACCGGGAAAAAGATTTAAGGCCGCACTCACCCCTCGCAAGGGAAGACCTCAAACCGTTGGGTTCGGAATGGTCCCTTACTTATGTCATTGTGATGATATAATTTGTGCACTAAATCAACCGCACCTATCCAATAATCATGCTCAAGGGTACTTAGATCTAACATGCTTTCATTCAAATAATTCCACGCAATGTAACACAACAAGCATATTAAACCATTAAATCAACATGTACGAATCATTACCCAAACGCATCATAAACTAAGAACATGCATAGTGAACAACCTAAACATGCTTTAACAAATAAATAACAAATTAAATTAAACCATGCTTCAAATAATAAACAAATAACCTAAAGACTATAACATGCTCAAATACAAGTTTGGATGGGACAAAACATATGTCTCTTAAGTGGTATGTGGCGTTGTATCCCGAGTACAAACCGCACTACCGTCCATTCGGATTCGGCTACGGAATTTACGTCCGGGTTTCCATCCTATATACCACAAAAGGGAACACATGTCCCGCCCATCCAACAATCAAATCATGCCTCAAACGACTCTCATGCAATTATATATCAAAGTAAAATAAAATAAAGAATAAAGAAGATAGGTAAAAGGTGCCCTCAGGTCTAACCTCTTTTGTCGTCTAAGAAAGGGTGTTACACGTCCGTTGGAAGGGTGAATGATCCGCTACTCTTTTAGTTCACCAACTCAACGTCTTTCCTCGATATTTTGCTGTTCGAACTGCTGTTTCAAGTCCGTTTCGCGGCTGTTTCGCTGCTACGTTTCAGGACACTGTCTTGATGGTTAGCGGACTGTTTTAGGTGATTTTGAAGGCTTAGGGAGGTGCGTTTGTGAGGATTTTTTTTAGGGAAACTTTATGGAGGTTTTGGGGATGGTGTTTAAGTGATTTTAGGACGGTTTTGGGGGCTAAGGACGCAACAAAAACCGATCAGAACAGAAGGTGAACTGCGGCAGTTCACAGGTGCAGTGGGGTGTTTTCAGGGACTGTTTTGGGTGATTTTGAAGGCTTATGGAGGTGCGTTTGTGGGGATTTTTTTAGGAAACTTTATGGAGGTTTTGGGGATGGTGTTTAGGTGATTTTAGGACGGTTTTGGGGGCTAAGGACCCAACAAAAACCGACCAGAACAGAAGGTGAACTGCGGCAGTTTACAGGTGCAGTGGGGTGTTTTCAGGGACTGTTTTGGGGCTGCGAATGGGGCTGTGTTTGGAGGGTGTTTAGTGCGACTTTAGGGCTGTGAATAAGGTTTATTTGAGGCTGTTTTAAGGCTGTGAATGGGGGCTGGAACTCGGCAATGGAGGGTTAAGTTTAGGGCTTGGGCGTGAAGGGTGTTGATGATGGAGGGAAGATGCGGCAATGGAGGCTATTGGATCTTAAAGGCTCAGCAATGGAGGCTTCAGGGGGATGCTTGGGCGTGCAATGGAGGCTTAAGAGAATGCTTTAGGCGTGTGAGAGAGGTGTATGAGCCAGGGTTTTGAATGGGGGGTGAAAGCCTCTTTTTATAGGCAAAGAGAGAAGACTTTCCTAATTAGATTAGGAATGAATCTCCTAATTGATTTCTAATAAGGAATGCATCTCCTAATTAGGATTTGGGATTGGATTTGATTTGGTAATGATTTGATTTGATTTCTTTTATTTAGGTAAGGATTTAACAAGATTTAAGCATGTGATAAATATACATATACCTAAATAAAGGGGCTTTGGGCGTGAATCACATCTTTTGGGCATGGATTTGGTTTGACTTGGTTTGACTTGGCTATTTGGGCTTGGTTTGGGTTAGGTATGTGGTCTATGGGAGTTTTGGGCCTAAGGTGAGCTTTGAAACGGAAGTCCAACAAGCAGCCGAAGCTAAACAACGAGATTAAATCCATCCAAAATTCTATTTTCCAACTTTACCCTTCCAACGTCCGTTTCCCGCGACTTTCATGACTAAAGAAGTAGTTGCCTCCATACGAGACTCCTCATTGGGCTAATGTGTAAAAATGCAATGCCTACAATGGGGTATAGCCATATTTGCCATGGCAGTGGTAAAGGCTTGCAACTGTTCGGTAATCTTGGCGAAACCATTTTCCAACTGATCTATCCGGGATACCTCATTATCGGATGTACTCATATCTGTTACCGGTCTTTTGGTGAGTCTTCCCTCTTCCCTAACCAAACGGGAATCTATGATGACTTTCAGAACACGAGGGTTAACATGATGTATGTATGCATGGGGTGCGTGAGATGCATGTAACATATATAACATACTAAATCAACTAAAATTTTTAAACAAATCGGCTCGTTATCATTTTAGAAGCTTCTGGGCTAACCGTCATAGGAGTGAACTCATCCCAGTTTAAATGGCCCAACAAGTTCACATCTCATGGCAAGGAGCCCAACTAAATCCAAATGGTAATGTTCCGAACATAAGCACAAAAGAAAGATAATGCAAACATAAAACAATAATTTCTACAGAATGGCCCATCAACATTTCAGAAGCTTTGGGCCCAATGGTCATAAGGTACGAACTCGTCCCAGTTTAAATGGCCCAGCAAGTCCGCATTTCTGACAATGGTTCAACTGCATCCAAATGAGGATGGTCCACAAGCTCATACAAAAGGAAATAATTGTTACTTTAACCATACAATCCCGGTCTATGGGTGGGTTCGCAGGAGTGTAGACAAAGGCTCTCATCGGCGAAGGATGGCCCACAACTAGATCTCCCCAATCAAGGGTTCGAGCAACCAAGTGAGCACACCCTTTTTTATACACTAAGGTACGTGCCAATGAGCTATGGTGTGTGATTGACTGTCAAATGGATTTCCCGTTGTAGATTCCCCAGAGGGAAGGTGGAGCGAGGCTCACTTAAATACCCAAGCCTCTTAGGCTCTTATCGCTTGGTGTCAGGAATAAACAACGAGTCCTCCAAATTAGTCCATCACAATAGGCTACGAGTAGATGGCTATATAGGTGCCTTCACAGCTTTTCCTTCTAGAAAGGTAGTGAATGAAGGAAGACACTAAACCATTACCTAGCCTCAAAATGCCTTTGATTAAACCCCCATTTTGCCCACTATAGACACGGTCAATTAAAACATAAATCCAAACATTACAAGACAATATTTCGGGGCCGATTCTCTATCCCCAGTGGAGTCGCCAGACTGTGGGACACAGGATCTGGGGCGACGCATGCTGTCCCGGGCTCGCGGCCCGGTTGGGAGTACGGAGTAGCCACGGGGGACTAAACCGGAGAATAATGGAGTCGCCACCCGGTGTGAACCGGGAAAATGAGATTTAAGGCCGCACTCACCCCTCGCAAGGGAAGACCTCAAACCGTTGGGTTCGGAATGGTCCCTTACTTATGTCACTTGTAATGAAAGGCTTTGTGTAATAATTTAATCAGGCCTAAGTAACACTTATTTCCAAGAGTATCATGCTTCTAAATCCACATGCATGAAGTTAATCATCACAACATGCAACATCACATGGCAATATCACGAACATTTCTCAATCATATGGTAGGGAAAACTAAGAAAAACCTAATCATGCTTGAGTACTATCTCATGAATATATTAACCAAATAACAGCCTAATCATGCTTGAATATCATCCCAAGAACACATCGAATGGATAAATGCAGGAATACAAATAATATGGTTGGCTACATAATGCAAGAGAGATCACCCAAAAGGCAGTTGTGCATGAAATATGATGAGACAGACTTAGTTCAGTGTGTGCGCGTTCGTGTAGCGTTCGTAAACGCGTTCGAACGGTAAACATAAGGTTTGCGTTCGTGTAGCGTTTGATAACGCGTCCGAACAGTACCAGACCTGATGATACAAAATGCATGCGCGTTCGAGTAGCGTTTGTAAAACGTGTTCGAATGGGAAACAGAAGGTTCGCGTTCGTATAGCGTTCGATAACAAGTTCGAACGGATCCAGACCTGATGAAACAAAATGCATGCGCATTCGAGTAGCGTTTGTAAAATGCATTCGAACGGGAAACATAAGGTTCGCGTTCGTATAGCGTTCGAAAACGCATTCGAACGGGAACAAACCTTATGCATAAAATGTGACGCAATACATACATAAAAAAGCAAATAGTGAAATACGAAGCGCGGCGAAGCATCGTGGCGAAGGATTTTAACCTCTTCAATTATAGGACCTTTCATCGCACTTACTAAGCCCATGCGCTTATCTCAATGCATATAAAAATAAAGACAATAACCTTAGACTTCATATACCCGATTGAACACATCTTACATTCAACCGAATATACGTTAATCGGCGCGGCAAAGCATCATGGTAAAGGATTTTAACCTCTTCAATTAGAGGACCTTTCTTCGCATTTACTAAGCCCATGCGCTCGATCACATCATGCATACAAAAATAAAGACAATCTTATCACACTTAGTATATCCGATTGAACATATCTTATATCCAACCGAACACACATCAACCAGTGCGGCAAAGCATTGTGGTAAGGATTTTAACCCCTCCAAATATGGGACCTTTAATCCGACTTACTAAGCCCATGCACTCGATTGAATCATGCATACAAAAGTAACATGCAGAATTCAAATAACGAAAAATAAATAAACCGAAGCAACATAAAACAAAAGAGTGTGCCGTTTAATCAAGTGGTACGTGGAGTTGTATCCCGAGTACAGATCATACTACCATCCATTCCGAATCGGCTATGAAATTTATGTCCGGGTTTCCATCCTATATACCACAAGAGGCGACACATTTTCCATTTCATTCAAGCCACAACATGCATCCACAAACGACTCTCATGCGAATAGAATTCAATAAACAATCAAAAGATGAATATAACTAATGAGAAAAGTGCCCTCAGGTCTAACCTTTTAAATCACCTCTCGGATGTACGATACACGATCGTCGGAAGGGTGGATGCTCCGCAACTCTTCCGGTTCACTGCTCTCGTTCGTTGTCATACTATTTTGAGTCGTCGTTCTCCATCTTTTGCTGCTGCTTTTGAGTCTGATTCGCTGCCGTTTTGCTACTGTTTTGCTGCTGTATTTTAGTTACTGTTTTGGGTGTGATTTTCGGTGGTGTTATGGTGTGGTTCGGGGGCTGTTTTATGTGTGTGTTTAGGGCTGCTGTATGCGTGTTTTAGGGCTGTTGTATGGGCTATTTTCCGGTGCTACAAGGTCGCTAAATGGAGGTCTGGTTTTCGGTGATTAGGGGAGGGGGATGAAGAGAATTTTTGTGTTATTTCTTTGTAGTATGCGTGAACTTCTAGGGTTTCTATGTGTGTTGTGATTTTCATGTGAGTTGTGTGTATATTATGTGTATGAGCTATGGGAGTGCATGTCTTGGTTAGGGGTTGTTTATATAGAGAATGGCTAGGGCTTCACCTTGTCTCACAAGGAAAGGATTTGATTTAGTGTTGAGCAAGGAAAGTCAAAGATTGAGGGGGGACAAATTTGGTTTAGATTAGGAAGTCAATATCTTTAATTTGTTATAATTTATTTTAATTAGGCATGACATCTTTTTAATTTGGTATGTGATTTTTAGATTCGTTTTGATTTCACCATGTGTTAAATGTGTGTTTTAAGTGGGCTTGGGCGTGTGGGCCAAGGCTTGGGCGAATTGGGCTTGATGTGAGGCTAGCAGCAAAACCAGAATTACCGACACCGTTCGAACGCCTCCTCGAACGCGGCATGAATGCCCGCAATCTGTTTGCCGTTCGAACGCATACACGAACGCAGCATGAACGAAAACAGTGAACCTTGTTTATTCTAAATTTCCCCTTCCGATGTCCGTTTTCCGTGACCTCCGTGACTTAAACGGTAGTGTCTCCAAATGAGACTCATCATAGGGACTTATGTGCAAAAATACAGTCCCTACAGTCACTATGAACGAGGGCTAACAGATCAGTGGCACTTGCACTTTTACCAAGTAAAAAGTGTTTTAGGCATTTTGCCCAATAAACTAGATTCGTAGACATTATTTGAATAGAATCAAATCTGTCCTAGTATCCACTCTTCGAAAGTGTGGATATAAGAGTCATGTTTAAATGTGTCCCAGACAATAATGCCTCAAATAAGTCTCATCTGATTAATTCAGTTTGAGCTATTTGTTTGTCATGTAATACGTTTGAGATTTATTTATATTCAAAATATAAATACTGTTATTCACATCCAATGTGTTTATCTCAATATCATCTTTATAAAATAAAACACTTTAGTGTTCTAGAATATAA